>RCAB01000381.1:0-62976 GCA_003640385.1 Setaria digitata | reverse complement strand
ATATTATATTATATTATATATGAATTATAAATTCCTTTTTTTTAACTGTATAACTGTGTTAGTTGGTAAGAAATTAGGGATATTTGACGTTATAGGTTATAGAATTCTTCTTGGCTAATCAGTGAGCTTCAATTCCATTTTTGCAATTTTTAATTCGGATTACATGGAAGGTGAATGATATATAGTTCTTCCACAGTTGTGATAACAGACATCATTCTTATTAGGCGTGTGGCGACTGTGTTGGAATTTCTATGTTATTGAACGTCATGTTAATTGTTTGGATTGGCTTTTAACCTATTTTATTAAGGTTTGTCCACTTTTAATGTTAAAAAAAAAGACTTATTTTGTGTGAAGCGATTGTGGTTATTAGTCTCATGTTTTTCTTCTTTTGTTAATGTTCAAAATCTGGTTTGAAATGTCCCTATATTTAGTTGCATCCTTCCAGTTATATTTTTGAACAGAAGTGACATGCATTATTTCATCTAATCAAATTCCGCAGAAACTTTTATTTAAAGAGTAATAATTGCTTGGAAAAATTATCACTGGGATTGAATTCAGTTTAATATTTTTGTAGGAAAATAATTCATGTAATAAGGGCGCTTTCTCACTCTCATTAATATTCGATTATTACGATTGAATGCAAGATGAAGATGACTGTGAGATGTGTACGATCTCCAATAATTTTTAGAGAGGGAATGTGTATGGCCAGTGAGTTTCTGCAACATGTCAGATTGTTGTGTAAGTCCGTTTATCGCCACTAGCATTTGCAGAACTGGTTTTCGATTTTATGCCATATAGTTGATATGTATAAACGTGTAACATCTTTTTATCAAGTTAGTTTTCACAGCAAAAAATAGTAACATGACTTTACTTGCAAAATCTAAATCTTTATTGCGATCTTAAATTAAAATTCCGTTCAAATTTTGTCGGTTGTTGATTCATTTTTTTAGTTTTTATGAATTTTTTTTACCAGATTTCCAGGTATTGAAAAATTGATAATTAATAATTTAGTTACAAATAATAACTTAATTATAACTCAATATTACTTTTCTCGATTTTCAATATTTGAAAATTTACCAATGAAGGAAATGATTAACACCGTAATTCCCACTAATTTATTTCTGTCGTTTCATTATATTCTTTTATTTCTTACTCACCAGCACTTTTCTTTCTCTTGGTACAGGGTTCTGAGAATCAGGAAAGTCCTGGAGCTGGTTCGACACATTCATCGATTTCACCTCCAATATCGTTAATGCACGATATTACAACGGCAGCAACACCGGCAACAATTACCAATCAACAAACTACTGCTACCATACCCGTTACGCTATCACAAATGTGAGTTACTTTTGCTACATTTGCTTTTTTAAACGATATTGGAAATTTAAGATCAATGAAGAAAATTTGACACAGTAATACAGGCTGAATAGTGAGTACAATCTACAGTGGAATGGAGTAAGTAAGGTAATTCTCCTTCCCTTAACTGTATAATTTGGTGATTTTTGTCTGAATGAAGTGGTATGTATCATATAGCTAATTAGAAATGATTTAAAAGTGTTAATCAAATGAATTGAGTGACTGTAGTTTCAATTGTCCCTTCGTGAAGAAAATAATTTTTCCGTTGAAATTAGTTGTTCTAGTTTTTTCTGTTTTTTTTTTTGGTTACAGAAAATCCAATGCTTAATTATTATTTAATTAGATATTTTATTAGTCTCTAGCATTGGCAAGCGCTCGTCATGCTTGCCAATGCTAAAGTCTTTGAACCTTTGCTTTCTTTTTTCGAGTTGTATCTAATTACAATCCTATAGACTACGCAGCTGCAGATTTCCGATTAAATTTTAAAAAATGAAACGGTCGTTTCGTTTCTGATTTACAACTTAAGAATTGAACGGGTTTTTAAATAAACTAATTCTTGTAATGCTTCAAGTGTACTGAACCTTGTATGGAAATGGATTAAATGGATTTATTTCGTAGGTGATATCATGTGCTGATACAGCGATAAGTTTAGAATAAAGGCAGTTAAAGTAAGTGCTGTAGAGTAGGTAGAATATTTCTCTTCATAACAGGGATGTCCCGAATTTCCCAACTGCTCAGTTCTGTTATGCCTGAATTTCAAAAGGCCCGGATATTATCCTCAAGTTAGAAATTTAAAGATGTACACCAGCAGCAACTCCTTTGAGTAATCATCAAATTTTGATTGATCCAACAACCGGCCAACACTTTTTGGTATCTTCTACACCACCAGCACCGCATCCACAAATAATATATCAACCGGTTTATTACTCTGCCACACCGGCGCAGCCTGTTTATTATCATCCGTTTACGTCTGGAGCTCATGGTTAGTTGACTGCAGTTTTTGTCACTTTATTTTTTGTTAATTACATTAATTCTTTTTATATGACATACTCGACTGAAGTGAAGAATTTTAAAGCTCTATGAAGAGAATTATCTCACTTTTCTGGAGTTCCTAATGTAAGGGAAGTATTAGATTTTTGATCTTTCTCCAAAGAAAACTTGAAACTCCACTATTTTTTTCTTTTTTTTTTTAACTGTAGGTGCGTATGTCGTAGCTGCTGCACCAATAACAGGCTCTCAGACAGGGACTCAAATAGTATCATCACATCTGACACTTGGACAACGCTTTTCTTCAACTCCACCACCGCCTTCGGCTGCCCAGAGTACCGTCGGGTGTTTTGCATGTAGTGCTGCTGATTTCGATGACACGAGGTTAGTCTTTTTTCCCGCAAAATCTTGCAATTTCAAACTCAAATACTGACTGCAGAACTAGATTTCTGTTGAATATAAAAAATTAAATGATTTTTTGTTATCTGCACTTCATTACTTCATTATTGTACCACATTTTTCGCTTGCTTGCCAACTTTAACTTATGATGTAATTTGACTGTTTTAAGGTCAACTGTAACAACTGATGAAAGGAATACAGTTTTTGAACACCCATTGTTATCAACAACAAGGAGTCGTATTGCTGATGCAAAACAAATCCTTGTTTCGAAAAATTGTTAGGTTTTATTATCAGAATTTTATAAGTTTGTAACTGTTCCTAAAGCACTTGTGAATTAATTGATCGTGGACTCCAGAAGTTCCAAATTCATATTACCTAACTACTGACTTTCTCTTTCCTTAATAGGATAGTCGTACTTCATGTATTATAATTTTTTTTTTTTCTAGCCTCTTCACCTCCACAATCTTCACCAGTTTTACCCAAAAATTGTTCGATGTTTGATAGTTCTCCTACTGCACGAGTCGGTGGTAATCCGCAAAAGATCTGTGCACAAGAAAATCCACAGGAGGCCACTACATATCAGGAAGCTGCCATTAAGCCAATTGTTACTATTGATACCACTAATGTAAATGTAAGCCTAAAGTTATCTTTCGACAACTAATGGAATGAGATTAAATTGAAATTCAAAATCCTGTGAAAATTTTTTAGCATTTCTGCCACAAGGCAACGACAGCCCATTGAATAAATGAAACATTTTCATACTTCATGGCACATTTTAAATATTTGTTCAATTTGATCTTGTACAGTTTTTGAAGTACCTGTCGGAAAGTCATGAAGCAAAATAGTTACCGCAAAAAAAAAAAGGAAAGCATTGATCAAGAAACTGAGTACATGTACTTCGATGCAGTACGACAGCTTTGGATTTCTTAAAGAACTGATAAAAAGTCACTTGTATAAGATATTTCCTAAGTGCGAACAAAAATTATTGCTGATTGCTAATTTCATTGGAAAGGATCAATCGATTTCGGATTTAAATATGAAATTTTGTCGTGAAAAGTTTATTAGGTCGGGTGCATGCATAAAGTTTTGCAAAAATAACTGTACTTTTAAGCTTTTAAAACCAAAATTTCGATAATATTGAGAGTTGAGAACAGGAATTTTTTCCAGGTTCAAGGAGAAGGTGAAAGGACACCATTATTTGGTACCGCACCGTCGTGGTGGGGTGAAAATGGTACTTCATATCTGCAAGTACGAAGTGACTCCGAAAATATAAGGTAAAAATGCTGACCTGTAACTCGGTTTTCGGCCCGTATTGCTTTTTCCTTAATTAAGTTTTTGCTTTTTCTTTGCTAAACTTTTATTTATTCTTGTTTGATTTTTTTCTGGAATTTATGAGTGGCACTGGGCAGCTGTTTGCTTTGTGTAGCACCGTATCTTTAAAAATTTTCCCCTTCTAATAGGCCATATATTTTTAATATCGGCTAATTCTGATCTCTGACTAGGACTCATATATTTGTTTTATCCGTATGGAAGCAATAAAAAAGACCTGTGTGCAGGTGAGTGAATCAGATGAAAAATTTTTTGGGATTCTTTCTGGGTTTGGATGAACTGTCTCACTTTCTTTCATTTTGTTGCCCAGTTTCCGTTTTTGTTTGATTGTAAAGTAAACCGCCTCCTTTCACTTTTATCTTTTTATCCCAAGCAAATAAACTCAACTTGAAATTTTAATCAGATATTAGAATCTTGATTTGCAGATCCACAACAACTGGAAGTGCTGCTCAGCGACCGTTAAAGTCAATTAGGATGGATATTGACTTAAGTGAACCGTTAGTTGAAGAAAAAGCGAAGATAGAGGATAAAGCTAAAGGTTACATTCTCTGTTAAACGAGCCTTGGTAACTGTTATTTTCCTATAATGATTTTTTTAAATTCAAGTTGAACGCTCTCAACGCTGGTGGGCTAAATATTGAATTGTAATTGAAAATATAATTTAAACTTTCAAATTTCTAGCTGTGCCACGTACATCGTCTTCAACTGCATTTACGGTTTCGTTTGATAGCGAAGAGGGCTCACCAAGAGCAAATCTTTCTTTACAAGATGCTGCCAAGAAAACATCGTCGAGGTAGACGAGATATTTCATATTTTTGTTGATTTTAATTTTGTATATACAGCATTGTCAGTGTTATAACCGTTTTTTATTTTAGGACTAAATTCGCTTTAAAACTAACCTTTTAATTCATCGTTTCTGTTTTTTATTTGACTAGAACTTAATTTTCTGTTTTTGCAGTTTGCACTATATCATTAATTTTTATTAAGAATGTTGGATAGATGCAATATTTTTACACATAATGAATAGTCGCCAATTCACGTGTTTCTAGGCGTTTTATGAGAAGAAATATGCCAGGATCAGGAATAGTTTCCAAAGGTACTGCAGCGAAAATAGCCGGTTTAACAGCTGCATCCAGTGATCCGAAGCAGTATTTACTTAACAAGATGTTGATGGGAGTTGGCGAAGGTAAGGAGAATTGATTTAATTTTATTTATTGGTGGGAAGTGAATATAAGATGAATTACATGGCATAATCTTCCAGGTAGATTAGAACTTACTAAACTTTTTAGCTTATGACCTTTGCAACGCATTTAAACCCAATTCTTTTTCTATTTCAGTTTATAATTTCGAAAACTTCGAGAATATGAAATAGGAGACAGAGTTTTATTCTGAACAGCTTATTTTAAAAACCCAGTATCAACCTCCTAGTAACATTTCAGAAACCGGTGGAGGACCCGACGTGATATCATCATGCGAGCATGGAGAAAGGAAGCCGGATGTTGACGATACTTTAAGTGAAGCAGGGACTTATGTCGTTGGTAAGCAATATATATATTTTTTTTTTTCAATTTTTTTTTCAAATGGACTCTATATGCACAAAATGTGTGTTTTATACAAATATATTTTCATTTATTTAAGAATATTTGATAAAAGTACGTGTCATTATGTGTTTGAGATATTCGGTAGTAGTGTTTGAATGCAATTGATGGGAAAATCCTTTTAATATTATTTTTATTTTTGTATGATCTGTAGTATTTTATTCTATAATTTTCAACTAATATTATTAGATGGAGACCACGTAAGTCAAATGGTCACTTCACAAACAATTAAAGATTCCGATGCAGAAAGCGTTTCAAGGTATTTAATACTAAATATATATATATATATATTCTTTAATTCTTTTAGTGATATTAACTTTTTTTTTGAAAAAATGTATCTTGGATATTTTTTAGTGAGTCAACTACGACCCAAAGCACAGAAAATCTGCGTCCTACTGCTCCGATACGCAAGGGTTCTGTTAGTGATTTTTAAAGTTTCTTAGATTGTATTTTTTTGAAGCTCCATAATCTTTTGATCACTCTGATTGATAATGCAATACTTGCTTGTCCATTAACCGTTTATTTTCCGCGTATTTATGTGTAGTTACGGTCAAGTGGTATTGAAGGTCTGTTTTTATCGACATCATGTTTCAGGTTTTGCCTCAAATCAATGAGAATGTAAGTAGTACAGGAACTGGAACAGAAGGTAACGAACATCTGTTGCGCGAACTGTTGCGTCTCAGTTCCGGTCGTGTAGGTCAGCATCGCGGTATCAGTGAACATCAAGTTGTTGCGCCATCTACACCACCGCTTTCTAATTCATCTCGCATAACAGCTGCAGCAGGAGCTCATGTACGGGTTCCACGTCGTTCGGAAGCATCAGGGATGGAGGAACGTCAATATGGTTCGCATCGTTTGTGTAGCATGGCATCATCGTCACGTACAGCACTGTCATCTCAGGTGCATCGTACACAAACGGTTGCTGGTTCAGGTGGTACCAGTGATAATGTCTTCAGGTATTTACGATTCTCTTTTTGTTCCTGTTGCCACCTTTCTATTTTTATCATTACTTAAGCAATCCTTGATGAAATTAAGTGATATTTTTTATGGACCTAACAAGTGGTAATGGTGGAAATTGGAGGAAAAGACTAGTCATTCTTCGTTATTTTTCAAAACTTCACATTATGTAAATGTATTTTTTTAGTAAGTGGTGAAAACTGGGTATAAAACTCCGTACTTTTTACTTGAGAAGTTATATGTTTGTATCTGTTACGCAGTAGTTAGTTTTGCTTATGTGTCTCTGCCTATTTAAATGTCGAATCGTATTTAGTGTTAAAATTTATGCCTTATAAATATACAATTGGTCTCTTTCTAAAAAAGCTACATTTTAACTATGTCTCGTGTCAAAAGAAGGCCAAGATGTGGTCAGTAAACCTTACCCGTCATAGGCTTTAGGTTGTAGGGTACACATATGTTTGGGACAATATCTTTTAGGTTTTTAATTTATGGAGACTTAGTGTTTCAAAATTTTCACAATATTGGTACCTCCAAAGTAAACATTTTAAAGGAAATTGGATTTTTTCGCTTATCTAGGGATTGAGATCATGAAATGATGTCATAATATTGTAAATGTAAATTTTCTTTTTTTTCTGAATATACTACTTTGCTTTTGTTCTGTTCACTAAAATCCACAGTTCATACGCAGCGCTAACAAATAGAAAGAGCACTAAATATGAAATATATATAAATATAAACATAAATATATAATTATATCTACATTTTTTGGATTATTTCGTATTATCACTTATGCTCTCACTGAGCTGTATATTTTCATTTGAAAACAGGGCAACGAGATGTCGCAGTGAAACGTGAGTTATTTTATATTGAATTATATTTATTTTCTGATCTGCATGCGAATTGCACTTTTTCCGGTAATTGCTATAATTGGACCATTTGTCCTAATAGTTGTTGGTTTTTAAAAGTTAAACTTTATTGACAAAAAAAAAGCTTCCGGTAGAGTAATACTGGTTGATAGTACATTTATTAGTGTTTTATTTGTGTGTTTTTTCTTTATTCTTTCCATATATCCTGATATTTCTTCAAAACTTTTTTCGTTTTTAATTTTGGTCCTTACTCTTGTTCATTTGTTATGAGTTTACATGCAGTTTTCACTTTTCCCATCCGTTGGCATCAGTGGAGCTAGTAAATGTCGTTCAGTGATGTGTTTTATAACAAAAGGTGAATATGATCTTAGTGTTTCTGTTGTGTCATCCATTTTTTTAACACAAAAGATGACACAATCAAATGTTTACAGAAAAAAGAGGGAAAAGAAAGATTATTTACAGATCCATCGTTAGGTTTTTTTTTTTCTTTTTTTTAAATGGGGTGGCTTTACGTTGCTTACGTATGCCCTACAATTCATTAGTATCCATACTCATTAAGGGGACAAGGAACACTGTCATTATATTGTAGATACCAGTAATTTGCACCACTCACTTTATTATTATTACTACTCATTTACGACTATTTTCGCGAAAATAAAGAATACCAAGACAAAGAAAGGAAGAATTTAAAGTTTTCCATAAGATTCCTTGGTTTGTTGTGTATGTTATCTTTTTCTTGTTTTAAAATCTTTTGGAAATTTTAGACGTGGTGATGGTGGCCGGTATTCGATGCGATTTTCTGGTATTCAGATTAAAGGTCATCCGACTTCTACAACAGCTAATCGGAATGATAGGCCACCATTCCGTGTAGGTGGCAGTGGAAGGACTCAGGTAAAAGTCGTTCATTCCTTGTTTATTTAAAATTTTTAATCTCTTTTACGTGTAACACTGTAGTAATTTATCCTTTCCATAATACTCGACATATTAAAGTTTTTTGATTGTGGAATTTTTATTTGTGGGGACTGAATTTATTTGTGGCTTAGTTGTTGCTGTTAACTGGCTTTTATTTTGTGATATCGATAAAAGTGACTAATTCTGTAGTCATCGACTGAAATTATCCGTCATCTTTTATAGTATTCATGGAGCTGTTCTAATTAAATTTTCTCTTATTTTGAAAATAGGGGAAGATTTCCGGTTGCTGTTTTAGACATTTGGATCAAAAACACAGAAAGAAAGCGCTGAGATGACAGCATGGTTGAGACGTAAGGATTATAATCCCATGAAGGCAGCTGCTGAAGCCAAGAAACTGCAGCAGCTAAAAGCACGGTACGTCATTTTACTTTTTAGAAGTCTGGATTATAGCGTTTCATAATTTTTTCATGAATATTTCTTTGTCAAGTTTAAATCTGGGATCATTTTTATCGTAATGAAGTGAAAGTGAAGGTAAGTTTCTGTAAGAGGGAGGGTCAATTAAGAGAAACCCTTTAATAACTAGCGTAACAAAATCCGTTCTTCATTTGATCTTATTTTTGTAACGGCTGTACATCACTTTCTAATTTGTTATATATTTCGCTTGACATTAATTATTTTCTCACTAAAAAGTTGAAGTTTTTGCTCATATCGAATTTACGTTAGCTTGCAAAACATTGCCCACGAAAAGCAATACAGTCAACAAGAGTAAGCCTTTCTCAAAATTTTATTATTACGTTTAATTTTTGTTAACAACATGCATGTTTGTCATTGGTTTGTAGCATATCCTAAGATTGTCCGGTGTCTGTATTACTGCATTTCTATCGTGGTTTATTTTATTTTATTTTATTTTTATTTTTTGTCTTTTTCTGTAGCTGGTTTTCTCTTTTTCTGAACTTTATTTCTCTCGCAACTCGCAAATTTCGGAGGTTAATAGTGAAATCAAAAAAAAAAAAATCTTGTAATTTTTCGGAAAAATTTACTATGCAGAACGTAAATGGACTTCAGTCTCCATTGCTAGTGGAATGATGAATTCCAAGGCATTTTTGCGAGGATAAAACTCAGTGATTTGAAGGTCAGATTATATGCCGTTTGGAGCATTATACGGGTATCTTGATTATAGATCTTATTTCAGTGCACCATTGTTTGTTTTTTTTTCTTTTTGTTTTTATTACTGTTGTGGCTTAATTATTAATTAAAGACACATCCTTTTATTTTTAAGAAGGAAAAGTCATTTCATAATTTAAATTGTGTTTCAGAGCAGACAAATTTGTATCCAATCGTTCAGTTTCATTTCATCAAGGGGCTCGGCCATTTATCAATTTCTCACCGGTCAGTCATTTTTTTATTCCGCTGGAATAAACTGTTCTGTTGCCTCTTGATTTTTATTCAGTTTATTTCATCGCATATTCTGGATTAAATATGGTTTTGGTTCTAATCTTAAAATTGCGATATAACAGGTGTAGTGGAATGTGTGTTTTCTCGTCATTATTTATGATTATACAGAATATGTTTAATAAATATTGATTTTTATACATCCTCCTGTTTTTTTAACGAAAAATTGTTTCATTCTTTTCATTAAAAAAATTCATGAATTTATAAAAAAAAGAGTTTATACATACCTAAGAACAAGGAATTAGTTTAGAATTCATTTTTCGGCAACTAAATTTTGGTTTTTCAGGTCGCTCGTAATTCTAATAAAGCTCGTCACAACCGATCACAAGATGATCTATCAGCTGATGATGCTGTTTGTGGCCCGGAAACGATTCTTGTCAATTATTCAAAAGGTATTACAAGGGATTTGAACAAATTACGTTGTGTTGAAGCTACTCAGGACCAGGTCAGTGCATCCATTACCTTAGGTATTTTTTATGTTCTTTTTTTAAAGCACACCGATTGTTGTTCAAGTACATATCGTGTCTTGTAAATTTTTCTTGATACTCTGTTTTTACAGGGATAAAGAAATGAATTTTAGGCCCGTGTAAATGGACTTGAAAGTGCCGTGCAGCAACTTACAATGAAGTGTAATCGAAGCATTGAATTAATAAGGTAGGCTGAAATTTTGTTTAATTTCTCTCATGACTGAGGAACTTGGAAAGAAGGCAGTTATTTAGTATCAAGACGTATTTTCTGATGGGTCAACTAATATCACTACTATTAAATTACTTGTTTAACAACCCAACGGATAGTGAAATGAAGTTATTCAGTAAATCACCAGTAAGTCATTTTGAATGCAGTTATACTAAATATTCACTTCTTAACCGGAAGACTCGCTAAAGTTTCGCTGTTTTATCCTCTCATCATTTAAACTTTAAATTTCATTTCTCAGGAATTCTCATCAAGGACATTTATCGCAGTCAGTGGAAAATTTGTTGGAAATGGCTATTGAGCCGGTGAAAGATTGTACTGGAACGGTTACCGATCAGTTAGATCGATTGTCGGCAGCATTTGATGCAATACAGAAGTATTTAGAAGTGGGCATTTTGCATTGTGTGTGGTTCCAATTTATGATAGAATTTAAAGCAAAATTTTTCTAGTTTTTGAAATATAGATAGATATTTCTTTTTGAATAAAGAAGATGTTCAGAATTATGAAACTCCAGAATAAAAATAAATTTTTAGCGAACATCCATATGTAGCAGCATACAGCTAATTTCAGATCGCATCGGCATCACTGCCAGCATCACCGTCGGGTTCCAGTCCCACTGCATCAGTCACAGCTCTGTCGACCTCTCCAAGTCGACGACCATGTAGCGCCTACCAGAGCAAGCTTGCAGCGGCCAAGCGAAGTCCATCCGGTGGTCAAAAAAATTCGTGACTGTTTCTAAGAATTATACGCAGTTATAGTTATATTTCCGAACGTTAATGATTGAGGATGTGATTATGTCTTATTGGTTTTGTGGCTTGTGATTAGTGCTCTTTTTTAAAACTTCTCTGGTTTTACAATGTGATAGGAATAATATGACAGAATATGGAAGTATTGATGATCTCTTCATAGGCTTTACTTTGGTAGGAACTTCAATTTAAAGCTTGTCGTGAAGAGAAACTGATGTTGCAGCTAGGACGACAGTATGAGAAGGCCGTAAGTCATAATTTCTTATAAGCAAACTAGAATAGTCTTAGCAGTTCTGGGCTCTATGTTATTTTCTGTGGAAGCTACTACCTGCAGTAAATTAAAAAAAAAAAAAACCTGCAAGAAATGGAAAGGGTGACTTTTTTAGGGCCCATTCGCCTTGACCCATCTACCTCCAGCGTTGGTCGTATATTCAATTCAGATCCGTATTTTTTTTAAATATGAATAAGTTAGCTAGGTTTTTGATATCCTATATATAAGTTGGAAGTAGGTTTGTGTTATATTGGGTATTAGTTCCCGTAGTGTGTTTCTGCTCTGTTAACGTAGCCTTCTTCGGTAAGCATTGACTGATAGAAATTGTTGCAATTTTTATTCGTGTTTCGAGGTGAATTTGTTTCTTCCGGGTCGGATTAAAGTGCATGCATATATAGATTGTGAAGTAAATCTCTGGGGTTATAGTTTTTTTGTTTTTCGCCTAACTGCGGTGATTCTTCTTTACTTCTGCTATCAAAAACGTTTGTGCAGTAGAGATCTTTTCTCTCATAACTTTCCTTCAGTGATTTGTGAAATATTTCAACTTAAAATAAATTGTTTATGTTGCTAGAATTAAAAAGAACGAGTAATATTTGTGCTGAATCGATTATGAGGATACATCCCTCGGCCTACTTCGTGCTTGTTCGCTTTTACACATACTTCTTTAAACAGCTATATTAGTAACTTAGACCGATTATCGGAAGGGTTACAGCGAGAAAAGGATTGTTTGTATTGGCATGAAAAAAACGAAATTTCCTAGCATGAACTAGTTGAAAGCAATTGCTTCCTTAAACTAGTTGAAACTTCAACACTAACATCACGGCTAAAGTAAATGTAAATACTGCAAGCAACGCGTTGGGCAGGATTTGCCAGCATCTCCCACCAGAATAGAAGATTCGGTCTTTATAGTTCAAGTAAAGCGAAGCAGAACCACTGAGATTATTGGAGGAGAATCCAGCTAGGCCGACGAGGTTAGCATTTGTGGAGCTTACGCGTTAATTATTGTATGTGGACTTTGGTGGTGTAGCACATGGCAGTTCTTGGGAACAAATGAATATATGTTTCATCCTGCTCATATCACCGAGGTGCAATTTTATATTTCTAATTTTCAATTCACGCGTATTTTACCTGGCAGACCCTCGCACTTTTATAACACACGAGTCCGACACCAGACTTTTTAAACAAAATGCATTTTGCACATAATATACAATTAGCATACCATGAAACTTTTGTAAAACAAAACTGAACGTCGCAACTTCCCTCCTTTGTATGGTTTTATCATTTAATTGTATCAAAATTCCCTTCCTTCCCTTTAGATTTTTCCCGAATCGCCTCCCTTTGTTCATTTCCAACACTTAACTTCAAAGACCTAGTTTGGGCATCGATGGAAAGGGAAAGAGCTTTTTCCAGTATTATACAAAACAAAAAGAAATAATGCAAATCAACTCTTCAACATGGAACACAAATTATCGATCTTCCGACACAGGGACGACCCAACTAATCGATCATAGTTCAGAACTAAAAATTCTCCCGGTCTTTCGGCGGCTGCTGGCTTATTCGGTGAGCATTTCCGAATACGGATTGTCGGAGATTTATTTAGATGGAACTGCATGAAAATAGCACTGAAATGTTTAAAAATATAAATAATTTGTCGTTTTTCAGCACAACTTTACTATAAATTCACTTCTGCGATTTCAAAATTTCACTTCGTGCACAAAATGCTTTGCTAAAATATCTTTGCGTTAATAAAAGCTTTTTTTTTTTATGACAAGCAGGTATTCCCACTAGTAGCTGCAGCTTGAAAGAAAAGAAGCCACTTGCGTGAAGCAAAGAAAATAAAACACCGAGTAGCGCTCTGATTGCACATGTAAACAGTAGGACTTGGCTCTGCACGATCATCTGTTGCATTGATATTTGCATGAAGTACTTGCCACTGCCATAATTTGCTGGCTATCATCGCTACCGTATTCAACATGTAGTTGCAAATCTGAAATTCATTTCAAAAAATCATTTATAAGTTTAATAACGAATGAGCACTTGAAACACAAACGGTTGTTACTCTCTGCACTTCCTATCAGAATTACAAAGCTGTCTTATAATAATAATAAAAAAAAAAACTATTTTCAATTTTAAATGACTTCTTCGATCTTTTATTCAGCATAGTACGGATTCGAACTTTTAGCATTACTTTGAAAAATTAATTAGCAGTTGAGGAAGTTCAGAACTCATATTACCAGCATGTCAATCGTATAAATAAGCATTTCATCATCTCTTCTACATTCGATATTTTGACCTTCTTTCGTTGAGATATAAAAATTTTCTGCACCAATACGTATATAAAATGTTGTCCTCAAAATAAAATTAATTATGGTCACCAATCATATCATTCATATGAGAAAAGAAGAAAAGGAAGGGATTACAGAACAGCCTTAACGGTATTTCACTGTTCTGCGATTATCGAGTCAGATGCTTTATAACAACTAAATATGTACTTTCCGGCATAATCGTAATTTCTATTTGACGCTGTAACAATAATCGAAGACTGTACAGGTGAAGCACGCAGCCATTTCCACATGACCTGAAGCAAGAGTAGACGAATGATCATTAACCGACCAGGAAATATTCTTTTTCCTTTGAACGCTTTCCTTTTTTTTCAGGAGAAATGTACCTGAGGGTCCGTAACACGAAGCATATATCGTTTCAATGAAGTCGTAACCCTGTTTGTTAGAACGAAATGTGATGCAAGTAACAGCAATCTTTCCAATAAAGTACGCTTCTGCTTCAAACGTGAGTCAATCTGAAACCAGAAAAAAATCAAACAGCTGTCAATACCTCATTATAAGTTATCTCAAGTTTTACATGGATAATACACCTAAAAAATCACAACAGAAACATCCATCATCCATTATGTCCTCATTCAATTTAAGTCAGCCAATATAAAACACTGCTTTTTCACTGTCTGAAGTTCTCACCATCCTGATATTGTTAACCAGCACTCACACATGGCAGAACTTAAATCCGAAATTTTTAAATTTGATAAACTTTACAGCAAACAAAGCAGTTCATTTAAAAAGTAAGCAAACATATGACCATTGGCATTAATGTTCTTTATTTCTATAGTTTCAGGTTATGGAATTACAACAGCATACCTCCTCATCAGTCATTGCATATGGACCTCGTAAATCAAGTGTGTTTGGTAAAGTTGATAATGGCATTGCTACAAATGTCTGATGACGTATATTCCGTGCACAAAGATCACTTACAAATAACTGCCGAAGGGCACGATTCAAATAATCATCACCTGCGGTTGGTAAAGGACCTAGAAATCTTTTGCAATAAACCAGTGTCTCAGATTCAGTAAAAGATAAGTAGTATATATAAATGGAGCTTCTCGAGAGAATCTAAATCTAAATCTAAATCTGAGAATCTAAATCTCGAGAGAAAATCATCGTTTCATAGAAATATAATATTCATGATCTAAAAATTATTACCATCTTCAAATGGATGAAATGCCAGCTCTATTCGCAATAAAATATTATCGAATAAGGAAGCAATTAATACACCATCACGAATTACTGTAATATGATCCTTCAAAATAACTGCATCCTGGCATAACTGAAATACACTTCGAATGATTCTAGCTAAGACGTAGACAGATTTGTTTGTTTAGTCTGCTTGTGTTTACTACTTAGTAATCCCTGGCGGAACTGAAACAGAACACCTCTGATATTACTACTGAGAGGGCTTAAAGACCAAAATTAACGTATTAAAACATTCCAATAAACCTGTTTAAAGATATCCCTGCACAGCAAACTTTCTTGTGCCCACTGTAACGCTTTTGACCAGTGCACTTCCATTGCTTGTTCTCTGTCAACTTTCATATAATCTAAATCATTTTCAGCAGTGGCAAACAAAGTCTTCGGATCGTCATTATCTAAAATCATTCATTAATCAAATTAACAAGTCTCATATCCAAGTGTACTTCCAATTCCTTTTCATAGTCTTTTCTTATGCTGCTGATATTGGCAATCTGGCACCAATTTTCAATGTCTTAATTTGCTGATGCTAGTTGTGCTATCGATGCTGAAACGGCTCTTCGTACTACTCAGATCAGGATCATAAGAAATAAGGTATGCAGTGTGACAGCATCAAAATTACATGTTATATGTGACAGTAGATTTTGAAATCCTCATTTTAAAGGACAGAAGATTTAAATGAAATTCTAAAAATCCACATGTAGACGAAGTTCCAAAGAAAACTTCGGTAGAACAAATGAGTTGAGCCTAAAAAAGCTTGTAATCGTAGACAATTTCTAACTAACCAATTTCAATAGAAACAGCAATAGTAGAACGGCGAATCAGATCACAAGGCACTTGAACCTGTAGGCATGATTCAGGTCTTGTTGACAGGTCTGCACCATTGCCAGCAGATGTTCCCGTACGTCGAGTGATGTCAAACAATTCTTTTGGATTATATTTTGACCCAACTATAAACGGAAAAAATGAGAGAGATAAGCAGAACCCTTCAAAGGATTCAACAAATTTCTGGAATAACTGTTAAAATGATGACAAAAATATGCGGAAAAAATTGCGCGAATTCCTAAAGGCAATTTTCGGCAATAAATGTTAATAATAAAGGAAAAAATTGACTTTTATAAGGAAAAGAAAAAAGGTTAGTACATATATATATATATATATATATATATATGTATATAATTATATATTTATTATATATATAATAAAGGTTGAAAATGATTCATGTCACGAACATATTTTATAGCCAATATCGCCATAAGTAACATTCCCTGTTTTCCTCACCCTCCATAATTCTCTCATTTTTTCCAGTTCGCGAAAAAACATTGCTTTATCTGGATCCGTTTCGGTAAGAAGTTTTGAACGCATTTTTTGGGCCTGCTCAAGGACTCCAATTGCTTCGCCAAGAGCTTTACGTCGTGTAACCCACTGGAACTGTTTGGACTGCTGAATCACATCCTGCATGTTATGTTGCACTTCGAATGCATCCGCAACCGTAAGTGCTTCCATGTAGGGCGTTTTCAAAACCGAAATTGTATCTACCAAAACATTTATTTGTTGCAGTGCTTCGCTGCAAAGAAGATAAGCAAAATATAATAAGAGTTTTTTTAGATTTATTAATAAATTCGAGCTATGAATATATTATGTACAGCTAAAGGATTTTACAAGACAATCAAAATCTTTCAACTGCTATTAAAAAAAAAATCTAGGAAATAAAGAAAAAAATCGAAGAAACTCGTGAGTGTATGTGACTTTTTGGAATCCACTACTTACTGCAAGTATTTCGCAACTGTATGCCATGGTCCGGCTTCCGGGGTTTTGCGATCTTCCATTCCAATGACCACTTCTTCTGGTTCTTTTTCTTCTATTTCTTCACCATCATCACGCGGTAAAGCGTCTGGATTATCGTATGTGGCTTCAGCACCAATTAGTTTTCGCCAGTCTACCTTGCGAGCTAATTTTGCCACATGATCAGAATAATCCAAAGGTCTGAAAGCACGAAGTTCCAGATGAAAAGACACAAAGTTATGTTTAATATCTTCTGCAGTTAATTAACGATGTACACCTTAAGTCAAAGTTTAGAATAATCAGCAGGAGTTTGTAAAATGAAATTAACAATTTTGGAAATTTTTGTTTACGAACTTCTGCTTTGTTCAAATTTAATATTGATTAAGTGCCGATGAACGGTGGTTTTAAGCATGTATAATCAAGATTTGTACTTACCAATCAACAATTAAACAATTTATAAAATAACTGCAAGTTCGAAATTGATGAGAAAAGTTTCAATTCTTTTAGTAGATGAAGTGAAAAAAAGCAAGTACCGCATATATTTTTCGACGCCATCAAAACCAATTTCCTGAATTCCCCATTCGGAACCAGCTTCAATGGCGATATTAACGCCCGTCGGTTGGGCTGTTGATGATGCCTGCTGCCCAGCACCGAACATTCACTAATAATGAAATTTTATAAACACCGTTCTTTATGATTCCTTTGCACATTCCTATCTACGTGAAGGTCACTATGAATCGTACATTTCAAATATAAACCTGCACAAATCCACTTTTTTTTTCATTATTCTTTTACATATGCAAAGCTAACGATAATTTGATACTACGTATTAGGTCACTGCCATTACTGAGGAGTTATATAAAGTCATTTTACATTCAATTATGCTTAAACGCATTAAAGTTTTCGGGAAAAAAAATACAAACCATTCATATCTCGCTGCACTAAGGAAGGTTAAAATTTCATAATTTTTGAAAATTTTATTAGATGGTCCTGACTGGAGCGGCAACTTTCGAAAGTTATATTTAATGATACTAAAACCTTTTCCACAAATAATCACCAATGAAATGAAAGTTGTAGCCACTGCGATAAAAGCGTGGAATTTGGAAATGGAGCAGTAAGATGAGGTTCATACGAACGCACGTATAAAAGATTCTCTAAAAATTTGCACAACTAATAAGTTTGCGCATGTATGAAAAATGATATGCACAAACTTTCTATTGAAATTCCTAACTCTTTAACAAACAGCAGTCACCTTGGTCCTTCAAAACCTACCCAAAAGATATCCAAAAAAAAACCCTGAAGAGCCCCAACTCCGAATCTCCGAATCGTTCAAACTCTCAACAACCGCAATCGGAACGCTACATATAACGCCACCTCTTCCCCCCCATCTCTCTCCTTTTACGTATCTTTTACTTACTTTATTGTCCCAATCCTCTCGTTTTGTTACACTATCTTGCTCGATCTGCATGAGATATCTCCCTGCTCCCACGCCGTTTTCTCAATCATTTCCATGGTGCTGAAATTGGGATTTAATTGGTGTAATGGGCTACTGTTGTTCTTCACAGTGTCGGATAAGCAGTTCCTTTCCTTTTTCATTATTCATTGCAGCTTTTCACTCTTTTTGTACATAAGAAGGAATGAAAAAATGATGGTTTTTTAACGTTGAATACTGCTCACATTCATCGTTTCTTCACGCTTCCCTGTACTGTTTGGTTTAACGTTTAAGTGCTTCACGTTCTACGAGGAAATATTTCCACTCGTAACCTAAATTATAGATACGTCCGAGTTATGCGTTTGAATCTCTATTATTCCATTAACATGCTTATTTCTACAACTCTAGCATGAAAATACTCCTGAAACACCTTTGCATGGAAATATTGTTACAATATCTCCGTTCTGTGTCCTCATAAAGCCATGTGAAATGCGTGATCTTGATGTTGTGAAGTGCATCAGAACGTATCGCACTTCTAGTTTATTATCCTTATTAAATCTCGGAAATTATTGCTTTTACTTTTTCGTTACAGACATAAGTAGTCGAGTAAATCAGTTTCTAAATGAGCGGTGGATTTGGACGAGGGTATAATTTTTCTTTTTCTAAAATGCTATTAAATTATGAATTTATATGAGGATATGTTTTCGTTGAAGTTTCATCAGAAATCAGATTTTGTCAAATTCAGTTCCAATATTTTATCCCGTAAGGTTTTAGGTAATAGTGATTCATTCGGACAAATCTTTTAGAAGTGGTATTAGTTTAATTTTCAAATAATTATTCCTTTCCTTAGCGATTATATTTTTCGACTTTCAGTAAGAAATAATTTGATCAATGTTTCTTTAACACCCGATTCCCACTCCATATTGTAATATTTCGTTTTGATCAGAGCAGTTAAAAAATCAATCCAGAATATCTTAATGATGAATTGTAATCTCATTCCAATGGAATCGCATCGATATTTTAAAAAATGTTGTTATGACTAATAAACTAATGTGAACCATATATATGTTTACATTAGTCGGGTATTCTCTCAGTCTTATATTCCCAGGAATCTAAACGATAGATGGTTACTACGATTTCCTTTCATGAATAGAATGCGTTTAGCTTTAGAAAATATATAAATATATGAGACGCTTGAGCATAAACTTTCTTTGCGACTTGTCTAAGAATTATTTAGTTTAATTATATCCAAGTTCTTTTCGAGTGCATACTTCCATGCCTACATCCCTCTTTAAGTTTTATTTTAAACGAAATTTTTTCACTGGATTCTTTTTTAATGGCTAAACTAAATTGATATTAATTTCTTATTCAGA
Organism: Setaria digitata; assembly: GCA_003640385.1. NCBI lineage: Eukaryota > Metazoa > Nematoda > Chromadorea > Rhabditida > Setariidae > Setaria > Setaria digitata. Next base: position 43,285 of record RCAB01000381.1, on the reverse strand, counting down.
AAACAAAGTCCATAAATTTTTGTGATTTGTAAGATTGCAATTTCAGGAAAATCATTAAACGGCAAATTGATGATTCGTACTTATCCGGATCAAATTCCACTCAGGTATTGTATCACTCTTAAATTCCAAAAAATTTAAACAATAGATGGTTATTACGATCTCCTTGCATGAATAGAATGTATTTAGCTTTAGAAAAATTTGTGATATTGTACTTGAATTTTCTTCTGGTTTTAGAAAGAAGAAGGTGTGGTGTAATAAGTTGATTGAGCATTGTTCAGTTATATTTTGATAACTTACGGGAAGTAACTATTCAGTAGAAGGGGTGCAAATAAATTTATAGCATTAGGGACAGTAAACAGTGGATATGTCACAAAATTAGAGTAAGATTTCTGCGAATTTTACAGTTTAATGACGAAGATGAAGGAAATCAAAATAACAAAAGCGATATGCGAGGTGCTTTTGCAAAGCAACAAAGTTATTTTTCAAGTATGTTCCTGAAGAATATATCTCCTCTTTTTGGAGCATGTCTCAGAATATGTTTTAAATATTTGAAGTTGTTGAGGTACTTTAGTAATTATCTAGGAAGCTAAGAGGACTACTATCGATTTTAAGAACTGAACTTATTAATGTTCTTGGAATTATAACATTATTGTGGTGGGTGGCATTGATTGGATGAAAAAGGCTAATATTTATCTATATGTTCATCATGATTGTGATCCCACATCCTCGCACGATTTTATTGCATCTCTTTATGATATTCTTTTACAATAGTGGCTTAAATGATTCATTACCAATGTTTTTGGAAATCTGCATTTATGTCCTGACCAAATATATGCATTTTGCTGAAATTATGGTTGTAATTATAGTTAAATATCGATATTTTAGAAGGTGATAATTTTGACGAAAATTATCATAATGACCAAAGAAGGGGAATGAATCGTTTCACAGATATTGGAAGTGATAGTCGAGGTATTATCTGGTAAATTACAATAGCTGAAGCATATTATTATTGTGGGCCTTATTTACCATTTTTCTTTATTTTCTAGTTCTGTTAAAATTTCCTTCAAGTTGTACAACTTTAACCTTTTTCACTTTATAAGCTTGGAGTGGTAATGGTTTCCGAGACTTTGGTGCTAGAAGTAATGAACGAAGTGGTCAGAGTTTTATAAGTAGTGTTCGCGGAAATGAAGAATTCAGTTCTGGACGAGGCATGTTATTTTTTGCTTCTTTTATATTGTTCGGATTTGTTATGATATTAATCTCTTGTTTTATGAGTTGATTTTTGTTTAACGTATTAAACTTAGCAATTTCTTGGAAGGGTCTTGGTCGAAATGATAAAAGATAAAAGGGATCTGTGAATCTTATGGGTGATATTAAAGTATGAGAACAAGTTTAATTCATAAATTTTTGTCGTTCAAATCGCTATTATTCAAGTAGTACAAATCATTTTTTTTTTTTTTTTTCTGAAGATTTTCGAAAGCCTTGAAATACTAATTTTGAATTAGGTACTTTAGACTCAGGTTTCCTAAACGCATTCAGTGATGAAGGTTATCGAGGAAGTAGCAGTTTCAAAGGAGGCAGTGTTGGTAGGCGCGACAGTTGTCGAATTCTTTCGAGAGGTGGTCGTAACAGTGCTTTTTGTGATGATCAGAGAGATGATGACGGGCATTCATTCAGCCATATAACGGAGAATGAATTGTCTTCCAGATTTCCAGCTGAACATCCGGGCGATTTCTCATCGGGAAATGGTAGAAATAAACAAAATGGTTCCTTAACAGATAGCGATGAGAAAAAAGGGTTTTTAAGCGGCAGACGTCGTGGTGGTGGTTTCGGTACTGGTGGTTCTTTTTATAGTGCTAATAATAATTTTGGTAGAAGTGATAGTGGAGATGGTTTTGCTGATGGCCGCATTAATAGTGACCGCAAAGGCTTTGATGGTGCCTATTTTGAATATAATCGCGGAAATTTTGGAAGTTGCAATCGTGGAGGCAGTAATGGAAATGGTTTCTCCAGTGGCCGCAGTACTTATTTCCTTACGTGCAGGAGTGATTTTAGCAGTGATGCTAATGAAAATGTTGGTAAATTTAATATCCGACAGAGCGGATTTTCGAATGGTCGTGATAATCCTATTACTCGTCCTTTCAATAAGAACTGTATTGGTAGATATGGAGGTATTGGAAGGAGATCAAATACTGAAGAACATTTTTCTTGTTCGCGAGGTGGTTTTAGCAGCAGTTTGAATAGAGAAGGTATTAGTCGAACAGGTTTGAAGCTTATTTTTAATTTTTTTTCAGGTCGAAGATTTTCTAAATTAGCGTCGAGAAACCTTGAAGTATCTGTGATAGGAGCTGGATTTTCGTCCAGCTAAAGTTTTATCCTTTGTATTCCCAAGTTTTCAAGCATGTCAAAAAGATGCCAAGTTTGTTGTGATGCAAAAACTAGATTGTCTGGAACAAACCGTGTTGTTTGGTCTGGCCTTTCGCATTTTGGATGTGCATAGCTTGAAATATTCTGAAAATTTATTTTCGGGGATATTACTGAAGTCATTTAACGAACTACTTTTTCGAATAAATTCATTTTCAGGAAAAATGGGATTTGATCACTCTAAAATTATAAGTGATTGGTGCGATATAAAAAGTAATAATGGAAGTAGGGATATATGCTGTGTTTTTTTTTTTTTTGATTGTTTACTTCTGTAGAATTAGAAGATGTTTGGTATTATTTTAAAAGTCTATCTTGGAAAAACATTGGTATATCACTGAGGGAATGCAAGGCTCATCTGTTTGAGATGTTAACAGTGACAGATTTTAGCAACTGTGAAAGGTTCTTTAAATTCATTGAAACCCTCGGTTGCTAATATTTTATGTTTTGGATGTTTATTAGCCAAACTGAAAGATTGTTTTTGCGTTATTTCCATATGAATTTGGTCTTTGTGTTGATGTAAAATTTTATAGGAAACCAACAATTATCTGTTTTCAGTATGTATTCAATTTTTTCTCCAAAAATTTCACTTTTCGATAGAAATTTTTTTTAATGCGGAGTTTTCGTATTTAAAAAATAGCATAGATTTGACACATAATTCATGTTGATAGACTCTAGAAAAGTTGGCTGCGAATGCAAGCAGAAAAGAATTGTGCTTTGTTTGTTATCAGACCTTATTGAAGTTATTAGTTGTGGTGGTACTAAAACAGAAAGCTTTGCATCATTCTTGCTTTCTATTTCTTTGATAATTCCTTGTCTCAATTAGTAGCAGTCTTTAGAGAGGTAGAGACGCCGATGTTGGAAAACATATGCTCAAAAATTGTGGTATGTTATAATTCAAAACACGATCTTGATGAACTAGATTGATACATGTAATATTCTGGAGATTCATTTCATCATTTTTTTATAAATATTGTTGCAGTTGAACCTCGCCGTTTTGTACCGCACATCCCAGAAATTCGACCTGTCGAAGAATTATATAGCGAGGATGCCGCAAATGCAAAATATGAGGTCGTAGTTCGTTTTTTAAATTGGATGCTGCATTTAATTTCTCTATTTGAGGAATTTTATTTTTCAGCGGTTTTTTCGTTATCTTAACTGTAATTGGGTGAAGGAAGAGATTGGAGTGAAAAATATCTTCCAGATTATGTGTGTATTATTACATTATTGGAGATCTAAGGCTTATGATTTTAGATGATGACATAGTTAAGTGTTGAATACCTGGAAAATTACTTATTTGTCAAACATAATATATAAAAGTTTTTTTTTCGCATTCTAGAAATTTCGTTATAGGTCATTGATTTGGATCAAGAGGTTACGGTCACGGGAGTTCCAAAGTCACAAAATATGCTGAAATTAGAGTGAGTTTGTCCAAAATTCATGGTAGAGTTCATACATTCTGATAAATAGCAAATTCTGGTGAAGGAGTTATTTTTAACTTGAAATTTGAAGGTTAATTGCCAGTATTAAATTAAATTTACTTTAAATTTAAATTTTACTCCAGGAGTTGGAAAAGCGCAGGTTTTGGTGATTTGTTGTTACGTAACATTATTAAAAAATCCTTTTATTCAATACCACGACAAATTCAGGCTGCCGTCATTCCACTTGTTCAAAATGGTTAGTAGTACGGGAATTGGAAATAATTATACGTTTGTACGTGAATGTGAATTAGTTTGAGCCGAGCATTAATCATTTCTATATATATGCTCTCCATCATCTGAAATATTACCTTCTTTTCGTTTATCTATTAATAAAGGATTTTTCTGAGAGACACATGTCATTAAGGTTGGGATATTGTTGGTCATGCGGAAACAGGAAGTGGTAAAACAGCTGCTTTCGTTTTACCAATTATTAATCACATTATGCTGAACGGTGAGCCAGCTGATTCAAGGTGCGCTCCCGTTGCTTTGGTACTGGCACCGACACGTGAACTGGTCGGACAGTTGTATGATCAGACGCGGAAGTTTGCTGATGGTATAGTTTTTAGCATAAATTAAATGAATCATTTATGCAGAAAATTGGGAACATTCGATAATTTTAATTTCGAAAGTTCTTTAATTTTAGCTACTATTTGTTAAAAAAAAAAAAATATCTCACATATTTTGTCATTTTAGTTACCTGCGGGTTTAACGCGTGGACCATTAAATCTCTTATGTGATGTTGGTTTAAACGGTATTTTTAACTGTATTAGCATGAGCCATTTTAGGACTGAACGGTCAGATTCAATTTCAGTGCTCGTCTCTCTCCTTTACTATTGTTTAAGTGTTCTTTGCATATTTTTGTTTTACCAATCATTAGCAGAAATCTGAACATTAATCGTTGCTACTTTTATTCTCTTACTCTTGGCGATGGACTAATTCTAATAGAAACAAAGCTCAAGTGAGAAAATTTTGCGGTATAACTTTTAGGAACTGGTGTGACGGTGGCAAAGGCATATGGACAATATAGGATGGCGGATAACTTAGTGGAATTGGAAAGAGGCTGTAATGTTTTATTTGCAACGATGGGAAGATTGAAAGATTTTGTGGATCATGGAATGGTATTCTATGGTTTTTCTCATGTTACATTGGATATTTATTTCAGAAAGAATGTACATTTTATAATGAACAGCTGCATAATTTTAATCTGTGATAACTACCCATAGATTTGAAATATATTATAGAAAAATATATTAGAAACAAATTTAGTATGAAAAGGATTTTTTGCAGTGGTGCACCTGGATCTGGTGGTTAGATCTTGTTATCCTTAAGAATAAGTTCAGTGTTATTATTTCCATTATTTTAGCTCTTGTTTATATTCCTGATATAATTTTTGTTAACAAAAGTACTTTTTATTCATAAAATATCCGGAACGATAGTTTTCTGAATTGAAAAGCTAGATATTTATATTTTTGTTACTTTTTCTTTTAAAAAAATTTTTGTATATCTAGGTGAAATTGCACAACATCATTTTTTTTGTGTTGGATGAAGCAGATCGTATGCTTTGCCAGTCTTCCTTTCAGACAGATATTATGAACCTCATTCACAGTCCCGCTTTTCCATCAGTAAGTCTGTGGAAGCACATCAAAAAAAAAAAAAAAAATAGAAAATAATTCAGAAAAAATAAAACATTGCTTCAGAGTAGTTTAGAAGTTGTTCTATTATATCAATTCAATAAGTTTTTCGAACACTTTAGTAAGATTGTGGACTTCTAAATTGAAATAGAACTTATCTTGTAGATGAAGAATCGACAAACCTTATTGTTCAGTGCTACGTTTACGCGAGAAGTACAAGAGTTAGCGGCAACAATTTTGAAAGATAATCATGCATTTGTTTCAAATGGTAAAGCTGCTGCAGCTAATCCACTTGTGGAGCAAAATTTTGTTGAAGTTAGCTGAGTATCCTCTGTTTCTGGCTTATTTTATGACTATTTAACCGTTGAAACATTATATCTTGGCCCGGATCAGAGTAGTAGGAGCTTCGTTCTTGGGATCTTGACTTTGAATTGTTTAAAAATCCCTAGGGATGTGCTGTATTTTGTCCATAGGATTTTTATCCATTGAGAGAAAGTTTTACAATTTCTTTTCTGAGATTTCATAACTACAGGTTACATCAGAAAACAAATTTGACACACTAATACAGTTGCTAGAGGACGACAAAGCCAATAATGGTGAAGTATCCCGTACTTTGGTTTTTGTTCAGCGAAAACAGATGGCTGATGTCATGGCTTTAAACCTTGTTCAGAAAAAGATACCATCGAGTAGTATCAGTGGGTAATCTCTTAGATCATCAATTAAAATTTGTTTGCAAGTCTGTATCTATCCGCTATTCATAATGTTTTATGTGGAATAATTTGTGACAAAAATTGGATTTTATCGTATTAATCTTTCGAGAGGTGGAATTAATTAGGTGAAGTGTTTTTTTCGTCAAATATTTAAAAGCATATTTTCAAATTATAAGGACAAACCATAAATTGTAGGGATCGTCTACAGAAGCAGCGTGAAGAAGCACTGTCTAATTTCCGGAAAGGTAATATTAGAGTACTCGTTGCTACAGATGTTTGTTCACGTGGTATTGATATCAAAGATCTCGAACATGTTAGTGAACATATTTTATATGATAATATTTAACTTTCTGTGCTTACTTCTTCATTCATGATTAGATTCACCTTCATTGTGGATTGGCCTTTTTTATTTTCAGTTAATTATGAGTTACTTTAAAACTTATTCTTGGGTCTGTCAAGACAAATACTATTCTTGCATTACAAACTACTTCGTCACGGTTAAGGGCCAAGCATGAATAGTCAGTCATTGTCTTTATTCGATTACTTTGATACTTTTCTTGCTTTTCAGGTAATTAATTATGATATGCCGAGTGATCGCGTAACCTATGTCCATCGTATTGGCCGTACCGGTCGACTTCATCGAGGTAAAGCGACATCCTTTATTAATCGGGATGAGCAGGACCCTGCCTTGATTGCGGACGTTATCCAGGTATACTCATTTTCGCATAATTGTCCACTTGCTTATTTTTATCTTCCCGCAGATTATTAGGGTTATAATAGATCTTTAAATAGTATCTTGAAAATTTCTCTTACTTTAGGTTGTTCAAGACGTGCAACAGGTACCTCCGGATTTTTTGATCGATATTGCTAACAGACGTACCAGTCAGTTCGGCCGCTTAGAAAATCCACGTGTGTTTTTTAAAATTATTCTGTAGAAAAGGAAGGAATTAATTATTAGTGCCTTCGCAGCGGTGAAATAAATTAAGACTTGTTTTTCGAAAATGATGTGAGTTAAAATATTAAAGGAGTTAATTATTTTTTTGAGCATGAAGAAAATAGTAGGCACATTGATTTTCGCAGTCACTTATAAGTTTAACCAGCGAAACCCTCCAAAAAGTGGATGCTGTTTCAAAACCTGGCAGCGATAACTTCAGTCGAAAATCCAGGAATGGCTTTTTAGAACTGGACATATGGATATCTATTTTGTGCTGTTTTAATTTATTCAGGGTGACGTGTCTTTTTTCAGCTGAAATTGACTAAGCTATTATTAAATTCAATGTGGCTCACTTTGCATCTTTTTATAGAGATTTAATGAAGAGACTTTTTATGCCAAAAAAAAACATTTTTTTCAAATTCATGGTAAACTTTCCTCTATAAAATAGTTCTTAATGCAAAAAAAATTGAAAGTAGTAAGAAATATTGCAGTTGCAGTTTCCAGTAACAAAGGTTTTGCTGGTGCCAGTGCTGAAGTTGGTAGCAACAGAAAGTTTGATTTTGCAGGAAAAATCAGGAAAAATCTGGCTTCTTAGCCGGTTTGTTTTTTTTTTTTCTGTGCTTTTTCACACCTTCTTTCTCCAAGCAATTATTTAGTTATTTCTGCTTCGATTAAAAGTATCCTCCTTACAAACAAATATGAGCATTTGTGAGCTCTGTGATGAACAAATGATAGGGAATAGTTAACAAATTACCAACAGCGACAAAAGTTTTAGTTGTGGTTTTAGACACAGTTAGCGATATTGAATGGTTTAAACATTAAATATCTTTATTTCACGCTCTAATACACTCTGTTTGATTCATTCATGTCTTTCCATTGTTTAATCTTTGTGCATATGACGTTTTAGAAGTCAACTAAATTTCTAAAGTCGAAAATGCTCAGAAGAATTAAGTGTCTGAGGATTTATAATTTTCCCCATCAGATTTTCAGTAATTCATAACATCAATAAAATGTAAAAGATTAGATTTCTACTGTTTTTCCCTAAAAAAAAAAAAAAAAAAACTTAATTAAGAAGTTTAAGAAGAACAGTAAAGTGGTATAGTTTGTGTCTGAAAATTTAAGTACATGCAGTTTCTACGCTTCAAAATAGTACTATCCTTTATGTACACATAGAAACATGTATTTTTATATATAAAGGTATGATGGTAGGCGATGCCATTTGTTTTCTGTTTAAATTGTAATGCAGTTTTCGCATTTTATTCCAAACTGTATCAAACGTGATTTTAGAAAATGAACAGCGGTCTATGCTAATGGCATACAGCGACTGGTGATCGTTGCCAACGACTTTTTTTTTTTTTTTCTATGTTGTAACAACAAAGCTTTAAAATATTGAACATTTACACGGCATATACTTGTTAAATACTCCTTACTCTGATCCTATTAATATGTTTTTGTCTTGTACCATAGATTAGTTTTATCTGTAGTATTTATTTAAATTGCTAGAAATTAAAGGAACTATTTATTCTAAGGAAAGCTTAGACAGAATATTTTCCTTTTAACTCGGGTTTTTTTATTAGTTTTTTCCGTTTACTGTTATTACTAATGAAATGAGAGTTCTAGGATTTCCTTGGCACGAATGTTTTATGATAGAAACCTACCAAATTTTAACTGACCAAGCCTTGTAACGAGCATAATTTGTGTTCGAGACCAAGACAGAAAGATCATTCCTTGCTTGGTCTTTCAGTCTGCTGGTTAAAGGAATTTCCTGATTTCGATAATCAATGGAGCCTCATGTTTTCTTCCTCTCAGGAGATTTTAGTTAATCTTATCAATCTGACATTCTTGAGAACATGGCTCTATGTTCCCAATATATTTTACGTCCTTGTTTTCCATTTCCATTTTACTTTAAATTTACGGTTAATCAATTTCAATTTTTGACTTGGTTTTGAATTATGCGATCAGTAATAAATTTTCTTCATTTTTCTTCATAAAAGAAGGTGTTTAGCACCACATGTACGTCAGGTTTGGTGGAAGCGTTATATGTCTGCGTAAACTATTTTAGACTATGCCGCTTTGCATGCTCATTTTAGAATTGTCACTTAAAAGATATATGCAACAGGGTGCAGTTCTTCATTACACAGTTAGGCACAACATTAAAATTATTTGATGCTGAAAGTGATATTGATCATTAAATGGAGAAACAGATTACAAATAACAGATTTCGTAGGGTCATATTGTTGATATTATAGCCTTTGAAATGGAGAGTGGGTAGAAATTACTTATATGTTTGATATGATACCAGAAAATAAATGTCAAATGATTGGATAAAAGCATAGTTTCCGCTTTCTAGTAGTAATATAAATTATGCGGCAAGTGTACCTCATAAAAAATCATGGAACTTACAATTTACAAAACAAGTTCCAGAATCAAGGGTTTTCCAAACATATAAATTTAGATCAAAATTTAATTGCCACGGACGAGCGCGATGAGGCCATCTTTGTATGCGCCTGAGCAGTCACCTGTGATGAATGATTCCAGACTCTTCTTATACTTTCGTTCAAATTCCTGTCGTATATCAGTTAAATCAATTTCGGATCGCGTAACAACAATACGAATCAAGTCTGTGTCACGCGTACCCAAACCCTGAAATGTCAGAACAATACTTTTCAATTCGAGGAATTATATCTAAAACACCCAATAAAGTGAAGTACTATTATACTACTATTTTGGTATAAATACATGATTATTGCTACATTAGTATTTATTTATATTAACTAATCAGCATAGCTTACCACCATGCTCTTATAAAGTAAGGTAGCAAAATAAGCCGGTTTATTTTGCGCACATGCAACAACAGCTAGCAGGCCATCCCTTACATCTCCGCTAAATTCCGCCTCGATTGCTTTCTCAATCGTATGGTTTGTTATCTGAAAAGCTGAAAAGCGTTTAAGATTTGGTTTGAAACTGATTATTCAGTCATCTGAAAAAAAAAAAAAAAGAAATAGGGGAGCTGAATTTAAAATGTAGATTAATTTCAGCTTAAAATTTAAAGAATTCTAAACTTGATTCAAAATGATTGATTCAAAATGATTCAGCAGCTTGAAAAAACTACAAGAATAAAATGAAATTTCGGGATCTGGAAATAATCTAGTCCGTTTAAAATTTTCAGTTTTAATCTCTTCAACCTTTTGATATTCGAGGAAAACGAGTCTTAGCTGGGCGTAATTTTGTGAAGCTAAAATAGCGTTGAAACAAGATTCATCTGTACCAAGACGTTGTTCGCCAGCTTTATACAATTTCTTAGCATCCTATAAATAGCGCTGTCATATTCCGAAATATAATAGCAAAGAAATAAAATAATTTGAAAATTAAAAGATATACTATGCTTCAAATATATTTAAAAAAGTAAATAAAAAAGTACAATATATAAAAAGTTGAATTTTTACATTATGCTTTTTAACTGTATCGGTTGGTTTTTTTTTTTTAACTTTTTCAACTGTTTGTTTATTTCTCCCGATCGGTGCTAAAAACCAAATAATTGAATATTTTGAAAAGAGACACATAAAAATGTATATTTTAAATCTCTAAAAAACTTCACAATTCCCATTATGACATAAAGTATTTGATAATAAGAGGCTCGGAGGGGACAATGTAAAATCGTGTTTTTTGGTTGTTATTATGAAATACACAAAAGTGAATCAAAAGCTAACCTGATTAGCACGTAAAGAATCAGTTTGCATACTTTCATCACGTCCCCCGGCGCATAACGATACAAGTAATCGTTTAAAATGTCCGCTTGTTTCACCAATTAAATCCTTTTCTAAGTTTGAATTGTACATTTGTTGGTAAACATTACGTAACTCAGCAATTTGCGCATTCGTTCGCGAACACATAATTTCGATTAGCACGGATTCTTTTGTACCCAGACCCTAAAATTATCTAACGGTAAAATTTGAGTTTAATTGTTAAAATTGGAACTAGAATAATGTAATAAAATTTGTAAATTTGATACATACTAACAAATATTGTTCCTTTCGATTTCAAAAATGCAAACTTTTCGAAATTTAATTTTAATCAAACAGATCCGCAAGCACTGACTACTAAGTGCTTTCTCTCTTGTCTTTTCTAAAAATCGCAAGTGGTAAAATTTACAGAAAAATATTAAATTTGTTAAAATGATACCTTCATAGCTTTGTGAAGTTGTTGTGCATCGTATCGTGCTGGTGGCTCCATCAGCGCCAGTATCAGTTCTTCGAAATCGCCTGATAATTCACTTTTCAAATCGCTTATAAGATCTTTACCGTACATCGTTTTATAAGCTGCAGCAATTTGTTGCCGCTAAAATCTCAAAAGCATTTTGAAAAAATTGATATTTAAGATGTCAAAAAAGGAATAGGTAGTTGAAAGTTTTGGTTTGAAAATTGGAATTTGAATGAAGAAAGTATAAATTTCATAAAATACATGTATACATTTTTTTCACGAAATACTAAAAAATTAAACTGTTAATTTTTGTATTATGTTTTTCCTCAGTTTCTATGAAAAATAGATACCTGAAAATTAACTCTGCCACAAAGTACGACAACAACTTTATTTTTGTCACAACCTATGCCTTTCATTGCTTTACGTAACGTTTCGGCATCTCCGTTTGGATTAAACCCCTGATATGGACGTAACGACGGTGTTCCTTGCATAGCTGAAAAAACTTCGACAGTCACCGGAATCAGAATCTAAAGGTCAAGAGTTAAGATGGCGCAAGTGTATTTTCTTTCAATCAAGGTAATGCTTCGAAGAAGACACGAGAAAGCATAAGCAAAGAAACTGGAAAACATAACTATTAATACGATTGCTTATTCAAATTGTTGAACTTTTAATTTTCAGTCGTTTGAAGCCTTCTTACAACTTTAAACACTAACTGTACATTAGGGATAATTTCCCGATTTTTTTAATTTTAACCATCAATTTATTCCTACATTTTTTAAAATCAATCAAAAGCAAAGAAGGGAAATTTCTGCTAGGCTACGATAAATTCTGCATTATAAAAAGAGACAGACTTCGAAGATGAAAGTTAAAAAAAAAAAAACTTCGGAAGAATGATATCTCGCATTTATGTGATTAAGCCAAAAGCTGATTTTTTTTTTCTTCCAAATCCAGAATTATGTAAATTACGTAAAAAGCTATTTAAATCTATTCTAGGTAGCCTAATAATCATGTGATTACTGAATTAGTGCAATTAAATCATATGAAATGATGCTCGCTGAATAACATTTATTAGTAAAATGAAAAAAGTTTTTAAAACAAAATTCTAAGAAAGTAAAGAAAATGAAGCAAAAAAAAAGTTTTAAAGCAAATAATCTGTGATAGGATATGTAAGTAAACACGCGTTGATAACGAAATCGACAAGAGGATTGATCAATAGAAGTAAAATTTTTTTTTTGGCTGTTTTATTTCAATTCCTCTTATTTTACTGGTTAAATTTTTAAAAAAAAGAATTTTTTTTTTTAAAAGCAAATTAGAATTAGGCGATCGAATGAAAATATTAAAACAATTTCCTTTCTCCAACTTCGTCGTCTCAAACGACAACTTTATAAACTGAGAAAGGTTTTTGCCATTACCAAATTTGACTATGAAAATGTTGAAAATATAACTGGGATGGTAAATCACTGATGAGTATCACCATGAATATGAAACAGTAAAGTTTAAATGAATGAGCAATAAAAACACAACGAATAGACGACGAAGAGAGAGATAAAACTGGTAAAAGTAATGATGAAAACAATGATCATGCAGGTGTGATATGGTCACGAAAAACTAATAAAAATATCACTAATTATAATTAGTTCATCAGAGAATCTAGCAGTCAATTTCCCCTTCGTTAGAAAACGAAAAAAAAAACCAATTTTAATGCATCTAACCTTTGAAGAATGTCAGTTAGCTTAGTTGGTATGATACGATTGTAAGTTCCAAAAGTGAAAAGCTATCAGTGACGCGTAATGTCTACATATATCGATTGCTTCAAGTAACGAAGTATGCAATATGTGACTGATTTGGAAAAAACTGACTAAAGTATATACTGACTTATGCATCAAAAGGTGCAAACATGCATTCCAAGGTTATTGTGTGGTGGATTCCCAACTGTGAACAGCACAGAGAGTTTGGATCCATCATCAAACTATGACATGTTTACCTCATTCATCTGATCTCGACTCGATCAGGAGTGCTGACAGACATGCAGTGTTTCCAGTATAAGCAGCATTTCAGTTGAACAGAAACCTTCATGAAATGAGATTATTTCACTAAAACTCGATAAAAGACAAGTTAGTAAACACGAGAAAATCAATAGAGGAGCTTGCACCAGCAGTAAACAGGCGTGAGGAAGGAAAAAATTTAAGGTTACATGGAGGTGCGATGCCATTTCGGTCAAGTAGCCGTGCCACAAGTTTCTTGCTATTCGTAATTCACTTTAGACAACAATGAACTTGAAAGAATGGCCTTGAATAGTGGGATGGAGCGTGGCAAAATCAGACGAAATCAGTAGTACACGGCTAAGTATAACTGGGACAGGTAATTTGAGTTAAAGAGACAAAGAATATTACTGCACTGAAACCAATGTGAGAAGGGATTGAGTTAAAAGTACTGAATCTGTAACGTGTCAACAGTTATCTCGTTTCTGTAAAATTTAATTCATTCCTAGAAGTAATTTTAACAACTTTCATTTTAAAACTTGAAAAAAAAAGACAAAAATTATTCCTATCATAAATATGTATATTCTATCAGAAAGAAAGATACTTCAGTCTGTATGAGAGGCGTTTGAAGATAGATTCTAATATGACATGCAATCTGCGAGGCTTTATCTTTTAACAGTACGAAATTATTTCCCAAGCATCATAAACAAGTTTTTGAGAAAAAATTACCAGTATTAGGTGGTCCGTAACTACCATTAGTGCCACTCGATGGTATCCCCGATATTTGATTCGGATATCCACTTGGCTCGCGTGTATAAGAAGGCTGTCCTTGGTAAGCCCTTCGTTCCCCCGGATAACCTCTCTGCTGGCCTGAATAACCTCCGTGTTGGCCTGGAAAACCCCCTTGTTGGCCTGGATAACCTCCGTATTGACCTGGATAACCTCCATGTTGGCCTAGTTGACTTTCGAGTTGACTTGGGTAATTTCCTTGCTGGCCAGGATAATTCCCTTGAAGAATTGGATAGCCTCCTCGTTGGCCTGGATAATCTCCATGTTGCCCTGGATAATTTACATGTTGACCTGGATAACCACCACCCAGCTGACCTGGGTAAAGTCCTTGTTCCCCAGGGTAACCTCCTTGCTGGCTTGAATAACCTCCTTTATATGGATAACTCCCTTGTTGATCTGGATAGCCAAATTGTTGTCCAGAGAAACCAGTACCTGGAATACCTGGAAAACTTGGATTATTCATTTGGGCTACAAGCGCTACAGGAGATATTTTGGATGACAATTATTTGCTCGGAATCCTAAAACTCTTCATAAACATTATTTAGCCGAATTTTCTCAAGTATAAATCTAAAAGTAAATGATACTGTAATACAAATAAAGACGGAAATGTAAAGAGGAGCTATTTAGCGTGGGGAAAAAAAGGCGAATTTTTGAAAAAAAAAAACATTTGTTTTCCTAACATAAAGACTGAAAAGTCAATAAAACAATGAAGAGGGATTTCCCTCTCCAAACAATTTCGAGAAAACTCAGAAAAAACGCCAGTTTAATTTAAATCAAACTTGAACTCATTTGTCAAAGAAGTGACCAGCATGGAATGTTCCTACCTTTCACATTTTGTAGAAAAATAAAATTCAAAAAATTATCTAATTAGAGAAATCACACAAGAAACCTTAACCAATTTTTGGTTATTTAGTTTCTATCAGCTATTTTGTAATAATAAATAGGATGTTAATAAATGGACGTTTCAAAGATAGCCAAAAAGGTTGGATTCTGTAGATCTTTAATTCTAAACGTTTGTTAATTAATGCAAGGCAGGAAATTTTTGCTGAACAGTTCATACCTGATTGTTGTCTATCACTTTTATTCTTATTACCATCTTGTTGTAGATTTTGTATACCCTAAAAAGTTGAATACATGAAATGCAAAAAATCAAATGATTCATTCTCAAGCGGAAATTTATCATTCATCGAAAATTTATGGAAAGTTCTTAATTATTAATTCACTGACTTTATATCTCTAAAGTACCATTGGCATTTAAATCTTCCTTTTATATTATTTAATTAAACCAGATTTGAACTTTCCAAGAAACAGTTTTATTCCTTACCTGAAAAACTAGTAGCAAGCAGGATGTTAATTTTTGTACAGCTAGTATTTATCCAAAAATTACTAGTTATTTACCAAAGTCAATGATACGAGCGTGAAATTTTCCAACTTTTAGTTCGGTGAATTTTCTTCAATAAAAAAGATAAACAAAGATTTATAGCATGCAAATCAGCAATGCTACTTATCAAAAAATGGAAATGAAATTTTGATAAATGCTGAAAAGAATCGGTGCACTGTTCAGTAAATTTCAAACTAAGTATTCCTGCCAAAAACAACGCGGAAAAATTTGCACTAATGTTTTATATTTATGTTGAAATTAGAAACCGTGATTAAAACCTATGATTTAAGATGCTGATCAACTAGAATTGATACAATTACAAGCTGGTTGTAAAATATTATAGTCATCCCGTCTAAATCAAGAGAAATGAATATTACCTCAAACTGAGTACTGATAAATAATTAACATTATTTACAACCATTAATATTACTTAGGGAATTACGGAAAGAATCTATTGATACTCAAACATTGTTTAAATAATTAAAATTCTTTAAATATCGAGATAAATGTTTCACTTAAACATGCAGATTCTCATTGAAAAAAAAAAACCATATATTAAAAAAAGACAAAAAAAACGCTAAATTACTTTTGTAACTTCATTTAGAATAGTATTGAAAAGTTGCGATTTAAGCGGCATCCTCGCTGCTACCGTTGCTACTGTTGGAAAAGGAATTATTTGCAGGAACTGAAAATGAAATTCCACCGGAAGGTTGAACACTAAGTGCTTAAGAATGATCTAGCGTTCGCTCATCAGCGAAGTTTAAGTACAAGCATGAACAGGAAACGAATGACTCACCGCATATAATTAGTTCGGTAGAAATGATTCAGATTATGAAACAGTTAACAACCGAATTAATGATGACAAACTGCTTAGCTTCATAAAAAGTTATTTTTATGGGTAAACAAGCGTCATTAAAGAAGGCAAATGAATGGTTAAATCCAATCAATTATACAAATTAACTGTCTGTTCACTGGGCGATTAAGATTTTCCTCTTTTGCTACAGAAACACTAGAAATCTGCTAGAAAGGTGAATGGTCACTAGAAAAGCTGTATGATTATTTCCAAAATAATTAGTTCAGTTATCAGACAATGCCTTATTAAAAAAAAAGAGAAAGAAGGCGAGAGGGGAGGAGGGCAAAAGAAAAGCAAACTGTTAAATTATTCGAAAAATAAATCCCTGGTGGAAATGGATCGAAACTTTCCATAAGAAAAGAAATAGAATGAGAGGAAATGTGTAGAGAAGACTCCAAATGTACTGAAAAGAAATGACAGAAAGGACATCAATTTCAGTTGAGATGAGCAAAAACACAACGGTGTTCCCTTCCCACTCCTTCACAATGATGACGATGACAGTGAATTAGTGTTGAAATACAAGTTGCTAAATATCACCATCATCATCATCATCATCATTATAATTATCACCATTAATTACTATTATCATTACGATATCAATAACCCCCCAAAAAACCTAACCTTGCTTTCTGTAACGCGGAAAAGGACCCAAAACAGTAACTACTGGATGCAACTGTATAACTGTCATCGTTGCTCTTCATCAGCGTCATCATTACCAGTGTTAATGATGATGATCGAAATAATAATGATAATAATGGAACAGTTGGATGTTGTTGATATCTTGCTAACGATAATTATGGCAATTATGGTCAAGGTGATGTGATCCGATAATGTTAATATTGTGTCAAGGTGATGATGATGGTTGTGATTAAAATAATAATGACAATAATGAATATGGCTAGGATGATAATGATAGATGATATCACCATTAATGATGAGAATGGTGATGGTAACAAAGAGGAAATTGCTGATGATAATAATGATTCCAATTAATGATGAGCAGTAATCATGGGATAAGCTGCCCTGCTGCAGATGTGTAATCGATACCACTGTGTGCTTCGATCAATAATTATCGATTGATCGAGTGAACAAAACGAAAAACCGAAAGAGGCTGTTTGGTCGATTTCGAAAAAGAATCAGAAATGAAGGAATTATGAAATTCTGATGAATTAAAGCAATCAGTCCACTCTATGAAATCTTCTATTAACTTTCATTTAGAAATTTCTCCCAACACTGATCTTTCCCATAATTCCTATAAATCACATAACATAATAAATTCAAAATATTCTATTTTTAATTTCTTTCCCTAACTTGAAGGAATGGCTGTAATATTCTAGCTATCCAAGCTAAAATTGTCTTTTTTCAGTATTTCTAAACATCTTGAAGTAAACAGCGCAAACATTTGTGACAAATCTGCGCTTATTGCCCTTCCTTTTTTTACCGAATTAGATCTTGAATAACCCTATTATACAAGCAAAGGAGCAAGTCTTAGCAATTCAGGTTTGGATGTGATTATGTGTTAATTTAGGCATCAAATTAGATATTACTCAGTTACTTTTTCCAATCAAATTAAATTTGCACTCGATTGAAAATAATAAGACAATCTAATGGCTTGAACTTAGAAAACTTCATGTTATTGTGGAAGATAAGACTGACCTACCTGTTGTAAATGAAATATTTTTCAAATTTGCGCATCTCCGAGTTTCACAATCATTTTCTACCATCAGCAAAGCGATTTCTCTTCTTTATAATATTTACAAAATTCTACTCGTACTTTTATATTGTTTAGCCACTTCCTTAAAAAAAATACGTTTCTTAAAATTTAATTGTTTAATGGAGTTTCTTTGATGTTTAAGCAGTATTTGTTGAAATGTTATCAATTTTTGCCCAAATTAATGTTCCATTTCTCTTCCACTTTTCTAAAAACATTATGATCATTGTTTTAAATTAATAGACATATGTGCTTGAAAATCCTCGTTACATTTTAAGTGAAAAGGATTTTTTTTGAAAAAAAAGCACTGTTTCCGTTGTAAATTGAAATATTTCGCTTAGATTTTTACGCGAATTTAATTTAATTCCTGCCGAAAATTGAAGAACAAATCAAATTTCAAATTTGTTCGTACTATTATTTATGTAAATTTTACTGATTATTCGAAATAAAATCGGTTTTTTCCCCTTTTCTTTGCCAAGCTACTTTGCGATGAATGTTTACCTAAATTCTGCCAGAAAATCCTTTTTTTTCCTTTATTTAAGCTTAATTTATATTCACTGTATAGCAACTTATATCCATCCTTTACTTTTTTGTATTTCCGTTGATTAATTTAATAAATTTGGAAACGTTGGAGAAATGAAGAAAATGCAAGTTTGAAATTTCCAAATATTTGAATATGTTTAGATACTTCAACATTTTCCTTCATCTCTTTTTCTTTTCAAAGTTGATTTTTACAAATAGGGAGCATGCAAAAAAAAGGTGAAAAATGATGACAATTTAATTGAAAAGTAGAACTGGTTTTTCAAATGTGATTTACTTAACTTTAATCGCTGTAAGTTGTCTTTTTTTTTTTTGCTTTTTCGTTTTTTCCTTGCCTTCTTCTTACGAATTCTGTAATTTTTCCTTTAATTAATTAAATCATTGCCTTATGACATATTGCAATTTCGGTTCATCTGTTGCAACATTTTTATGGCTTATCTGGAACAGATGATACTGCTATCTCATACGTTTAAGCTTCCCTTGCTTCGTTTTTGTTCGAAGACTTTAAAATTTATATTTCATTTTCGAAAAGCTTCAAAATGACCTTTAGCATTCCTCTCTTTTTTAAAGAATAATAAAGATTATATTACCCTTTACTAAGTTCTTCCTTTTTATCCCTTCCATTCCTTGTAATTGTTTTTAGAAACATCTATAAGTTAAACATTCTTTGCCGAACAACAAAATGTGTGCTCCAATTAGTGAATTTGTTTGCTGCCCATTTTAATGAAATAAGCAGAAGTTTACAGAATAAACTATGAACAGTTTTAATTCGTAACCTTTGACACATGTTAGAATTCAGAAAGGAATGTTTTTACTACTTGTTTTATTCGAGAAAGAAAATATTGTAATTCAATGGATCGGCTTTTCCAAAAATTGATTTATTTGCTGATAATTAATTTTCAAGATGTCATTTGCTTAGAGTGAAATTGAACTACTTGAGAATGTTGTGAAGTTGAGAACCATTTTGAATAAATTAACTGTAAAGTAAGCAGATCGGTCTGATAATCCGGTGATTATATGAGATAACAAATGTGTTGCTTTTTTGTTTTGATTTAGTAATTTCGCAAAAATTACTGGATCAAAACAAGCTATGGAAGTGAGAAATGATGTGGTAAAGTTTAATTCAAAGGTTGAAACTGCAGACATATCCAGAATGAATCGTATCAGTGTTTGAAGAGTGTGTGATTAATTCTCGACGACCTTGATGGATAAACAACGCAAATAACATATAGTGAGTTAGAGTGCTGGTAATCATGGTCAGCATTATAACAGTTCATGTGATTACCATCATTATCATCATGCTCTTCTGAGCTGAAGATTGTGTAAAAATGGTCGAGAAAACTCGTTGCAAAGTGAAGTTTCAGGCTGGTGAGTTGTTTCGAAAGTGGGAATCTGCAAAAATTTTAATCCCACTCTTATATATTATTAAGAGTTATTTTCATTTCAATACCGCTATTCATTCTTGTCACTAACTTATTGCAATTACTACCAGCATTATTATAGAGTTACCAGTATATCCGGTATAAGCTACCTATCCCCACAACTGTTTTTAACAAGTTATCATTTTTGGTATCACTTAAATTACCCTACCATTATCACTGTGATCAATATCACACACATTTTTATCTACTATATATTTGTTGTGCACTATCTTTTACCAATAAAGACTTGATTATCTTTATTATCAATATCTGACATTTTACTCGCTTCATTAAAGAAGTTCTGTTAGAGCTTCTCTTTCCACTAATTTCACAAGTTTCAACTAGCGATTTCAACTGATCCATGCATGGAGAACTAAAGGAAATCATTTTTTTTCTGCGAGAATGACAAAGAAAAGAAATTAGAATAGAAATAAAGATTTGAAATATCAGTGCTACGTGAATAAAGTTGTTGAAGTATTCGCCTGCTAATTGTTTTTATATCGAAAAAATTTGTCGAACTATCATAACAGACAGATCTTTTCCAATTTTTTGCTTCACTTGTGTGCAATATAATTATTTTTCATTCAGATATCATAAAGTTCATCACGACACTTTTTTGAAAGTTTTGAAAAGTTAAAGCTGTTATCATTATTGTTGTTTCTAAACGATTTCTTAGATTTTCTTCACCTAATTTAATTTATAATCATCCCACTATGTCATCTTTTCGTTCGCTAAATTTTGAAATAAAATAATATTTGACAAACATTTTCAAATTAATTTGAGCAATTCAAAGAGCAAATTAGAATAGCAAATTAAGTAACGGAAGGGAAAATGTTATACAAACTGATTTATTATTTATTTAGTAATGAGTGCTAATATCTGTGTCAATGGTAGGCAATAATAGAGATAAATGAATGATTAAGATTTACAACTTACAGCAGAAGTTTCAAAACTTGTATTTTGAACTCTTACCATCGACCTACAGCTGGAATGCCGTCTTATTTCTTTCTCGTTAATCAACATTTAGCCTCTATGATCATTATCACTGATATTATCGGCATTACAAATTGCTCAGATCAAAAGGGTATTCAGTCACTGTGGGCAATCTCACTTCGTTCTTATAATCATTCGGTCTTATCACATCATTCCATATCCATGATATTATAATATTTTCATGTAACTAACCCAAAAAATAACATAATCAAATCAAAATATTTTCTATCTCTTCTTTTTCATTCATTTTGTGATTTAATAATTTAGTTTAACAGAAGAATGAGAGTAATTCCTCCTTTTGCACTACTCCAAGAATCATTTGATGTGTACTATGAGGCAATAATGCTGTATTGTGATATGAGTGGCAATAACATTTTTTTCATTAGGGATGTACTGCAACTGATCTTTAGAGAATAAAACTGATAATTGAATCAAAGCTATCCAACCTATCTTTTACTTTATACCTTAACATCATTGACTGAATCTCCTTGGGAAATGAATATATTTTGAATCAATATAAATTGTGTAATATGTCAAATTTAATATTTTATGTGAAGCAGCGTTAATGGCCCACTTTTTCTATTAACAGAACTAACTGCACCAAACGAACAAATAGTGTTCCGTAATTGGTCATTTGGACATTTTTATTTCTTTCATTCACTACAGCACTCCAACTTTTTTCCTTTTTTCTAGAAGAATTTGATTTAATATTTGAAACTTCAATTCTATTTTTTGCGTAGGTTCATTTTGCGTTTATGACATTTGTAGGGATGTGTTCCACTTGAATCCACTGTAGTTTCAGTAATCTTTTCCCTTATAAAATCTCTCACAATTATGAATGGCACGGTGAGAGATGTTGGTTCTGTTAAACAGAGATTTTAGCGGCAGTGGAATGAAACAAGTTTACGATCCTTTGAAATTCCAATAATCATTTCCTTAATTTTATTTTCGAATGTAATAGTAGTAGGAGTGACTCATATGCTTACAAAAATAATTAAAAACTTTCATTTTATATGAGACATCGCTATCAAGAATCTTATAACTCTTTTTTTAATGGAATACTGACAGTTTATTTCTGCTTGCTAGCGTTTGCAGTCAAAATTTGCAGGTGTTTGCTAACATAATAAGTATCTTTTCAAATCTGTATTGGTGAAGGAAGCAACTGTTAGAAACTTTTTGAAAGTCTTTAAACCAGATTTAAATTCGGGAACAGCAGTGCAAAGTGTGATGGCAGAAAATATTGCGAAACATCCCCGTTTTAATGACCAGAAAATGAAAAAGGTTATTTTTTCTTTCTTTCGAACTTTTTTTGGTTATTTAGATTCTGCTTCATAAATTGCCTTGAATATTCATCTTGATGTATTTTTAAAAATATGATTGAAAGTTCTAAATTTACTTTTCACTCAAATTACGATTTTCACGACTCTTATTTGGAATAAATTTTGTAACGAAATCGTAAACATTGTTTGTAAGAATTAGTGTCAGAATTAAATATAAGTTATTGATTGATTTGTAGAAAAATATTTTTATGTCCTTCATGTATTCTGCAAGTTTTAAAAGGCTTCCGAAATATTCAATGACATTCACAATTCAAAGCTAGTTGATTGTTTAAAATGATACATTCATTTCTCTTCTTTTTTTTCCTTTTGAAAAGTAGTTTTTTATTGCCCGAGTATTCGCAAATCAATTCAGCTGTTAAATTACGACAAAACTTATCGAAAACTTTTTTACAACAAATTTTGTCCTATTTTTTTCGTTTACATCACTTTTTATCGACTGAAAATGTATTCGCAATTTCGCCATTCCATAAGCAATATAATGTAAAGTAAAGAGAAGAAAGTCTCGTCATGGCCTTCGATTCAATTTTATTCGAAAGTCGAAGTTTTCTTTTTTTTAAGGAATTACTTTTTTTTTCACGTTCATGCAAAATACACACATTGCATTTACACGAATGATTTTAAATAACCAACGGTGTAATATTTCAATAAAAAAAAGAAAGACTCGGCAAGGAAAGGTAAAGAAGTCTAAAATAGAGAAGGAAAGTTTGAACCAAGTTCTAATTTCAGGAAGGCGAAAGTTTTTAGATCAAAAATTACTTCTTTCTGTCCTTTTTCATAAGTTTAAAGTATATAGTTTCAAATGATTACAAAATTCTATTTTTTTTGGTCCTTTTCACATAGTTTATTTAAGCTGCTTTTGCTTCCTAATGTGAAATAAGCAAATGGCAGCAAAAAAAATGATAAATGAAGAAATTTGGATCGAAAAATTTATATGGAGTCGGACTTGGATTCAAACATAGTATTTTTTCTGGGAATTTTATTTTATTTTTTTTTCATTTAATGCTTCCAATAAAAAAGTCTTAGTCGGGTCAAATAATCTTAATTAGACTGCATGGCATATGTAATCTTAAATATCAAAATTTTGTTAATGTCGGATGTTTTATTTCAATTTTTAATAGAATTCATTAGAGGAAGGTTTGAAAATGCAACTATTTCCATATATGTAAATTTTGGTTTCAAATCAATAGAATTTCAGTATCAGTGTCATTTTTATACACCAGTAAAATTACTTGAGGAAATTTAAAATAAAAAATAAAAACTTGATTTATTTTATTAGATTTCATATACTTTTTTTTCATATGACAAATTTTGTTAAAAGGAAGGAATAGAAAAGAGGTAAATAATAGAATTATCATCGTACAAAGTTCTTTTCACTCCTTTTGTCGTGCGCTTTTTAGAAAAGTTAGAATTTTGAAGTTTTTTTTTCCTCCGAAATTAATAGCCTAAGGCGATGTCGAGAATGCACTTCTCGATGTATGCGAAACTCAATAGTTTGCTGTTTGCTGTCTTGAAGTGAATGAGTTTGTTCTTGAGTAGGTATTGGTGAAATAAAAGATGACAGAATTCAATAGAATGAAAAGTTGTTCAATTATGTACTTTTCTTTTTTTTCCAATCAAGATTTATTAGGTATTTCGCTTAATTCCAACTATTTTTGCACACATTTAAATTTGTAAATTTTAAATAGTAGTAAATTGATTTAGGGATTGAATCATTTACTGTCAAATTCTAAAGTATTTCTTTAAACGTTAACTTCCTTAAAAACAAAAGAAAAAATGAAAAATTTAGGTTTAACTTTTAATTTTCTTTCGAAAATTTTTACTTCAAAATTTACGTATATCGCTGAAATTTGTTTTAATTTTTCCATTCCACTTTGTGAAACAAACTAAAGGATTTTTTTTCTGAGAACTAGAAGGGAAAGATTTTGATGTTCATAAGGAAATTGGAATATTATTAGATAAGTTCGTCTAAGCTAATGGATTAAACTGCTGACGATAGTTATAGCCTTTGAATGGTCTGAAAAAAAAAGGCAAAAAATAGTTTCGACAAACAAAAAAATTTTTAAATAATAATTTTTTCTTTTTTTACGTAATCAATTTTGAAATTTTTTTGGCTTCGAATCAACAATGCTCAACCAACTTTTAATTACTGTATCTGAATAAAATAGGCAAATTCTATGTTTTTCAGACAAACGAACGAAATCGTGTGCTGACGATGAAATATGGTAAGCATCAGATGATGCTAATTAAGAAACGGATGAACGTGGAAAGTTGGGTTGATGAGCAGTTGAACGAACTTTATAATACTGCAACGGTAGATTGCTTCGAATCTTGTCATTAAATAAATGATAATGAATGAAATTTGTTAGTTATGAGGAAATTTGTAGTTTGTATAGTAAATGATCTGATTGATGTTCCCGATTATGAACGATTCCTGCCATTCAATTCTTGCTTCTATCAGATTTCAAATACAAAATATGCTTTAAACAATCTGATTCGTATGTCAGATGTTTAATTCGTAAATTTTTTAATTATGCCAAATGTTTAGCATACTGAACTAAATGAATGGGAAGAAAAAAGTTTACGTGACATTTAGATTTTATCTGACATGAAGCGATAAAAAAACTGTAAATTCTCATCACTAATTTATGAATTTTTCTTATAATTCATAAATTATTAAGGGTCAGTAAAGTTACTAGACCATTTAATCTTGTAAAGAAATCAAATATGGTAAAGCAGAGAAAAAAATGATATAAATTCAGTAAGCTAAAATCCAAGTCTATTACATCAAACATTATTTCTTCTTGTTAAGGATGACATCGATATTGATATTGACGTAGTCCTCGATCTCAATACCGAATCAGAAAGGCGTCGTTATATCTTGGCAAGTACCGCATGCCAAATTTTTTTTTTAAGTTTAAATTTCCTTGCTTTGCTGGCACAAGCATCATTTCTCATTCTTCCATGTACTTTCGAAGTTTAAAACTTCAAGTTTACCTAAATAGAAAAAAAATTCCTTTCTGCTATTCATAATGAAAAGACAGTGTTCAAAACTACATTACACTTATCATTAGGAACGAGAGAGAGAATACAATTATTATATTGTTGATGAAATTCTGCAACAACCTTATGAATTTCTGTCGACGATGATCGTAGCTTAGTAAGAAATTCATTAATTAGGGTTTTCGTTGAAATTCAATTGGTGATATTAATTTTCAACCTGGCAAGAAATGTTAGGATTCATGATTTTTGATTTGTGCGGAAATGAATTCAAGAAGTATTTGTTTCAGGACCTGTTACGAAAGACGCATTGTCCAGCAACCGATCCCCAAATTCATGTTTTTTTGGATCAATTAATGCAGAAATTGGATATGTTATGATTTCTTCCCTTAGATTAAACTACTTTATAATGTGATCGTTTACCAAGAAATTTACCGGCGTGAAGTAAAATTTTTTCCAAAAATTACCCACGTAAATAAATGCTTTATAATTATTTAGAATGAAATATATCCCAGAAATAATCCAACAAATCTGAAGAATCATTATTTTACATTGCGGATGCTATTCAGAAAAGTGTCATTAGAGAAATGTGTTGCATCATCCCACCTACAATTCGATAAAATAAAGAAAACTGTATTTAAACTAAGTTGGACATTTTTCTTCTTGAAATTTTAGTCTTAAGATTTATTAGACTGGTAATTTCAATAAATCAGGAGATTTGAAAAAGAATTATTTGTACAACAACTTTTTTTGGTCAAAAAAGTATATATTATCATTTCTTAGCTTATATCAAACATTCCTTTACGCCTTCACAAAATGCAAACTCTGAATTAAAATCTACAATCTCGAACGTGAAAGAAATTCAAAATTTGGCCGTGGGAAAAATGCCCTGTTACAAGTGAAGACAAAGGAATATTTGGTAGCGTAAATAATATTTGATGTTTAATTGTTGCCGATTTAAGATCTCCGTGAAGTTGAAGGGATAACTCTTGCTTATGCTAGTTCGTAAAGATAACCCATTCATTAAGTGGATATTTTTACCGGTGATTACTAATTAACGCCCCATTCACTGGATTAAATTATGGATACCTTTCTATTCGTTTCCGAGTGTAAATATATGATTTATATTTCGATGGAAATAAACACATAACATCTATCAAGTAAACTTGTAATATGAAATGACATTTTAAGGAAAGTTGGAATTTTATTGGAAGTCATTTAAACGGGATACAATTTTAAAATGCAGGACTTTTTCTGGCTTATCATTCTCCTTCTAGAAAATGTATCCTTGAATTAATTCTTTTTTCCTGTTATGATATGAAATAGTCAAAACCGGGATCCTAAAACCTTAACGGTCCATACAAAATCTTGTTATAATTACTTAATCAACAGTCAATAATAATAACAAAGATAAAAAGCTAAAAACTGATATAAACATCAGGAGGAAACATTGAGAATCCCATCAGATTTCGTTAATTTTAATTTCCATTTACTTTGCAGAAAGATTGCAGCTTTTAGACTCTGCAAGAAGTGCAAACGTATAAATATCACCTTAGGCGGAGTTATCTAGTATACCATTTTTCTTTGTAACTTTATTGCGTTGGTTTCTTATTCTTTGGCTTACTATTGCAACGGCTGAAAAAAATTTATTCAACAGAAAGAAACAATTTAATATAAGTTGAAATGATGTCAAAAACTATCTCAGCGATCAAAATAACTCTTGATGAAATAAAACTTGATTCCATTTTCACAGTGTACCACCAACCTGGAAGCGCTTCTTTAGCCATACAGTTAGGAACTACAAAGGTAATTCAAGTCAACTAAATTACATAAATGAACATAATGTAGAAGTATCAAAAGATCCAAAATTAGGAGATACATTACACTATTGAAATATATTCTTGCAACTGGAATATATCGATGATTTAGGTTATAATCGTTTACCAAAGTCGCTTAAGTCGCTTAATCAAAATCACTATCCAAATCGAAAGCATCTTTTTCCTTCATAAGTTTCGGATTCCCAGTTCCAGCAAGACGCGCTGTGGTCTGAAAATTTTTACTTAATCCTTGTCATTTATTTGATAATATTCATTTAAGGAGCAGAAGAAATGCTAAAATGAGTTCACTTTTTTTCCTTTCACTCTTCCACGCTTCTTCGGCGTCTTCTTCATAATAGTATTACCAGAGAATGAAGCAACAGACTCATCCTTCCTGAAAGTCAACAATTTCCGAGATGGCATTAGGTTATGCCTTCTTTCAAAAGAGATATTTTATTCTCACTGCATTACCTTTTAGGTAACTGACTTACTTATGAAGCAGTGGAGTTGAAGCATAAAGTGGTTTGATTGTACTCGCTGAAACGTCGCTATCAAAAAGCGTGAGAGCCAAAGCACTGAAAAACATTGTAAGAGTGTTGATTTTTTCACTTGCATGAATAGTCTAATGAATGAACTTACATTTTGAAATAAAGACGATACATTTTTAACCTGTACTTCCACTAAAGCATATTGTAGCTATTAAAGAATCAAGAACAACTTACTGAGCTGTCTTTTCCTTTTCTGGCTCACGTCTTTTACGAACCTGTCGACCATGCCTTTTTGACGAGCCTGTTTCAGTTAACAAAGTGCTCGAAATTGACAGACTCTTCTCTACGAGATCGCACTTCGGTTCTTTACACGCAGCGACGGGCAGTTCTGAAATAAAGTAGGATTTTGATATTTCGGTGAATAAATTCGATTGAACGTTGATTTTGACATGCAAAAACTTGATATGTGAAGAATGCCATTTACCTCTCTGTTCAACTTTTGGCATCTCTGTCCCTCTTCCTTCAATTTTAGCAGCAACGGAAAGGTTTTTGATTTTTGAATCGGTAAAAGTTGAGCCCACCTAAAATTTATACTTATAAAAGAAGTAATCCACAAAAACAAATTGTCAGTTCTGATAATCTCTAAAAATGCTGGAAAGCTTCACTGAAAAAATGAATATTTGAAAAACCATATTCTTCTAAAATGTTTTAATTAATATGTAATACAATTCCGCAAATCTTCTCGTCTGTTGGAGGCAATTTTTGAGAGTCGTTTTTACGAACATCGATTTCTTCGTTTACAGTCCTCTCTGCCGTGATCTCATTAACTCCTTCTTCCTTCACCTCCACCTACAAATGTAAGTTCAACTTTCTTCAAAAATAAAAAATACGTAGCAGGTCCTGACTTTCGCAACTTTTCAACATCGGCAAGAAATTTAGTAATCAAGTAGAAAATAATGGCTTAGTGTTTCAGACTACGATAGTTATTCATTCGAAAAACAAAAAAGTGAAACAAGTCTCTGAAATCTATCAATCGACTATATCTCTAAACACAGGAGCATGACTAGCAAATGCAATGAATTTAACGAAACTCTGAAAGCGAGTGGAAATAACCTTATCAAATTCAGTCCCCTATAGCTTTTGCTGTATCCTTACCAGACTTTCTGGAAGATGACCAAAGACGGTTAATCCTTTTGCCACTTCACGAGATACTACTGCGACATCTTTTCGAGATTTCTTTTCTTCTTCAGCAATACCGCATGCAACTGCACTAGCATTCTTAGCAGCAGCTACTAGTTCTAGCTGTTTGCGTACTACATCTCGTTTGGCTCGAAGACGTCCTTCTTCCTCCTTTAATACGCAAAAGTGCATAAGGGTACAAGTAAAAAGTAAGAAATTTATTTAATACATACACTGGAAAGTATCAGAAACATTAATGAAGTCATACAAATTACAAAACGCTAATTTACCTCGATCCTTTGTTTCAATTCCAGAATCTTCTCACTCATACGTTTCACTTCTCCCATCAAAAATTCACGTTTCTTCAATGCTTCTAACTTATTCTCCTCAAATGTGCATTTCACTGCCTGTATCTCAGTCAACTAAAATACAAATTAATTCTAGCAAATTCCTTAGTAAATAATCCCTTCAAAATTTGTTTCTGGAACGCAATGGTTCGTTTACTAGCGTACTGATGATAAACAATAAACACCTATTAAAGCAGAAAAAAATTCCCAACCTGCATATCGCGGTGACTTTCTTTCTCGTGAAGTGCAATCTGAAGATCTGCTTTTTCTTGCATCAGTTGTTTTAGATTTTGTTCCATTTCTTTGTTTATTTTTTGATGTGCTTCCAATTCAGATTTCTTATTGAGATCATCACGAGCTTGCTGAATCTTAAAATTCATTTGGCATTACAAGTGAGAAAGCAAAATATATATCTTTCATAAAATATATCTTTCATAAACAATAAAACGAGAGAAAAATTAAGCTTTTATCTGAGCCCCTATTTCTTTGACAGAAACAATAATCCAGTAATTGGTATTCACGCTTAATTCCAGTTATAGACTGAGCACAAAAGATGACTAGAAATGTATTTACTTCTGTAAGCTTTAAGCTTTGCTTTTCACGTACAGTCATCAAAATCGATTTTGCGGCACATATATCAGCTTCAGCTTCTTCCTGCATTTTAAATATTTAGAAAAAGTGGAAATAAATAAGTAATCGAATGTATGCTCAAATTTCATATATAAATCTAGGTAAAAATAGAACCACGTCCTTATGCTCGATATCCTTCTTATAAAAAAAAATCGGCGTTTAAAAGCAGATTTATAAACGCTGGTTGTCTCACAACGATTTGAAAAAACTCTCATGAACCTTAATTTCTTGAATTTTTTGTTCGTGCTTCTCGTGCACAGATTTCACGGCACTTTCAAGTTTGGTCAAGTCATCATTTATCGTATCTACTTCTTTCTGAACCGCCACAACATCACTATTTTTCTTTTCCAACCGCTCCTTACTTTTACTCTACAATCGATATAAATAGCACGCGGAAACTTGAAAAATAAAAAACAAATCTGTATTTTCAAGAAATGGAAATTAAAACAATTTCACTAGATTAACTGCTGCCAGAATAATTGGAATCAAAAATTTCAACAAAAAAAAAAAAACCCTCCATTATTTTTGTTAAAGCACACTGACCAGTTCTTGCTCCTTAGAATTTAGACTTTCCATAAGCAACCTCTTGTCGTTTTTCCGGTCTTCAAGAGAACGTGTGAGCTCTGCAACATGTTTTTTACGTTGCCTATACTTTTCCGATACGGTCTTCCGTCGCCGTTTTTCTTCCTCTTCTTTCGCATTTAATTCGCTAATTTTTTCGTGCCATGCTGCGCACTTCACATCAACATCACCTGAATTCTTCATTTACCAGTAATCTTGATTTTAAGAACTGAAGAACAGAATTTAATCTTTAATTCCGCAACTTTTACCAATCTGCTCTTCCAAATTCATAGCTTCCATTCTCATCTCTTCGAGAATTTTCTCGAGACCTTCCAGCCGACTGGCTTCATCCAAAAATGATGTCTAAACGAATATTTTGGAACAAACACATACACAAAACATGTAGTTTTATAATTTCATTTCCCCAATTTAATACATAATCAGCTGCCAAAATATCCTGCACCATCTAAGACAATTATTTTCAGTGACTCTGAGACTAAAAGCATTTTGTCTTTTTATTGGCAAATAGTTTTTACTTATTCTCTTTCAGATATTAAATTTACGAATTAATTTCTTCCTTTAGTAAATTTTTATTAATTAAAGAATGTTTAAATACTGAAATGGACCAACCATTGAAGCTAAATGGTCCATGGATTCTTGAACCTGTGACGAGAACGTTTTTTGATAATTTTGTAATTTCGTAAGAACTGAAAGCAATCTAAGATTTTTTCATGTAAGGAAGACTAGTTTTTTCAAGGTAATGATTTTTTAAACAATTTATTTTATTACCGCTGGAAAAATCTGGTACAGCCAAATTGTTTTCGAGAAATTTCTGAGTTTCTTTTTTTATCGACTGTAAGTTTTCCAAATCATCTTGAGCTTTATTTTGGGCGGCAAACAAAGAAGCTTTAGCTGGAAGCATTTGCTACATTATTATAAGACGGCTAAGACAATGTTAAGTGTTTGTGTCAAATAAATTCATACCTGTATTAATAAAAAAGTTAAGGAAAATTCAAAGCATTAAAGACCAGAATGAAAACCCTTCAAATTATATTTGCAATCCACTTTTTTAATATTACCCCATCACTAAATAAATATATGATATACTCTTTAACATTTATCTTGTCGGTCTTTTGCGATAGTCCATAATACACTATCTAATACTTATGAACCAACAGTTATTTGACACTTATTATTCATAGTTAACGAATTTTGCTAAAATCATGTCCTATATAAAATCACAGATACAAGTGGTAAACATTTGATTCATTTTCTATCCAGTTCATCACTATACTGTTCAGACGATATCTGTAGTTAAGAGCACGTCAGTTTTACTCTAGTATACTATACACTGATTTATTTGAAACATTGACAAATTGGACTTCCCCAGTTCAAGAGAAATGGTCTACAAAAATTTAGTAACCTTATTTTATTAAGCTATCTTTATGTCGTTTCATTCCTACATCTTCAGTTACACCGATCTGATTGAATAATATTCATATTTACTAAATAGTTTGCGCTATCAATTAAGTTCCAACTGATTATTGACATCTTAACAGCAAACTAAATAAATGCAATAAATTGTGCAAATTGTGAATGAAAATACGTATATTTAAATTATATGATAAATCCCGCTTCAAAATTCGATGTGGTTTTTTTCTTTTCTTCCTTCATAACAATCCTTGATTGTCTCTGATCAATGCAAAAGATTGTAAAGATTTAAAAATTTCACAAACCGTTACGGATACCATGTAAAACTTGCTGTTGAGCACGTTTTAGCTCTTCAATTTTCTCGCTCTGAGTATTAGCACTGAAAATTATCAACCAACAAGTAACGATGGAACAGTAATATGAATGGAGAAAAACTGAAAGATGATTCTATAAGTGCGCTTGAAAAAAAAACCTTTCAACAAGTTCGTTTGTCTTTTCATCCAGCAGCTGCAACTGCTTTTCCGTTTCCTTACTGTTTTTCTCCATTGATGAAATTTGTTCTTCATTGCTTACACGGTTGCCTTTCATGATCTTCAGAAGCTTCTCCTTGAATGATTCAAACAATAAAAATTAGTTGAATAAAACAAAAGATTTTTTTGCAGAAGTTAATAATGAGTTAACAAAGAAAGTAAATTCTTAATGTAGTGTAAGTTCTTATATTCTTATATTATGATAAAGTGTTAACAGTCGAATATCAGATGTAACCGTTCCCCAATTTGGCACAACGAATATCAAATGCGAGAAAAGCGGACATGCACTGCGAGGTCCATTTCAACATCGGCCATTTCCTGGTCATACTGTTCACAGAGTTCCTTCAACGAATCACCCGAAGATGCCATCTGCGCTTCAGTTTCAATTTAAACTCACCTTTAACCTTAAAGTTAAAATGGTCAGATCTAAGAATTTTCGATTTCAACTTTGAACGTCATTAGAGACTTTATATTCACATTTCTAATAATGTTCTAATGATCGGATATTCGACTTCCACTTCCAATATTGAGCCCGGTTGCATGGACTTCCTAAAAAAGGTCATAAGACACGAAACAGCTACCTAATCATCAATTACGTTATAAACGACACTGGGAAAATTCTGAAGAATTTTTTAGAAATCAAAGTCAAATTTTGGAAATTGTGCACCGCAGGATTATTTGGGATTCGTTACGGAAGTTCTAATTTTATCCCATTAAATATAATATAATACCTTGTGTGGGACAGCTCTCCTAACGATTACTGTGGCAATATTGTTTCAAAGTTTAACTGCGCTCAAACTTATGAAAAATTTAAACTAAGCTCTAATTTCTACCACGGTTTTAGCGCCATATTCCAAGCATTGCAAATGTAAATTGATGGATGATGACTCTTAAACACTTTTTTGACGAGAAGTAGGTGCCATTTCAAAGGATTTGCTGCAATAAATTAACGGTCGCATAAAGTACAAAGAATAGAATACTGCAGTCTGTATGAAATTTTAAGGAAGTGCTTTGGCCCAAATCCATGATTTCAAGTCCTCCAATCTCGTTAAACAGACTTGGTTCCTGTCGAATCAAACAGTAAATTTGAAGCAGTATGATACTCCAAGGATTTATAAAATCTCAAGGGAAGCTTTGAAAGTTAACGAACAGTGTGAGGTGCAATTGATTGAAAAATTGTTCCGCTACATATTATGCTCAGGAAAGAAGTAGAAACAATTTCTCATACAAAACATTAGGACAGTATATAAGATTTACTTTATTTCTTTCGAAATGCAGACTTCATGGAACACTGAAGCCACAACAGAAGCTCGGATTTCAAGAAAGTAAGATGAACCAAGGCGGACTAAACTTACCAGCTACAACCTCGTAGAATCTGAAACCTTCCTACATTTCCGTATCACTTCTCACTTCCAAATTACCGTTCTTTGATTGTCAACACAGATTTCATCATAATTTTAAGCATAATATAAGTGCAAAAAAGTACAAACACCAACAGTTAATTCATTCATCCTCCAAATTTCTGTGTTTTTTGATCTCACATCAAATCTGAAGTTCCGCTTCCAAAAGATACTAACTCCGGACCACCGAAACCTTGCAGTCTTTTTTTTGCCCTATTTCTTCACATGGAACTTCAAATACAGCAATTGCATGTACGGTATGCAATCTGTGAAATCCTCACTCGAATTTGCTTAAACAGTCTCCGAGATCGACCTGCGGACTACGCAGCTGGTGAAATTCAATCTTACTGCTAAATATGTGAAAATACTTTTTACTAACTTGCAGACAGTATGTTTACTGTAGGTAGTTTAGACTTGTTTAATATTTGATTGTTTTTAAATCCGATACAGTACAGAGGAATGGGTTAGGTTTCTCAGCACAGCGATCTTGGAAAACAACGTGCGGAATAGATGGATGAAACTAGTAAAAGTTTCAAATCATTTTGTAATTACTAAGATGAAAGTGTGAAATTTTGTAGCAAAATAGACGCAGAGTGAATTTTTGACAAATTATGCACTTATGAAGAGATGATTCCGTAAGAACTACTGGTATTCAGAACCTGATCAGGAGGGCATCCTTAACCCTTCTGATCTTTGATTCCTCATCTCCAATCAGCATATCCTGTTTTTGCAAATGAATAATGTCACATTAATTGCTTATTAATACCAACGGTAATTTATACTTGCCTTTCAATATGATTCCCAAATGGCTCACTGATTCGTTATTGGGATTTAGCGCCTTGGAATTTTTTCTTTTGTAATCCTGTAGAAATATCATGGTTATAGCTTCAACTTCTGTGATGAACAGCAATCAATATTTCCATCACACACCTGTGCCAAAATATGGAACGTGCTAGAAATTTCGCAGTAACAAATTAATCATAAAAATTATTATGCAATTTAGGACTTGAATTGTGAAACTGATTAACTGTTCGGAATACTTTCGGAGTCTTTTTTCATCACAAAATTTTCCTTTTTTTGAAAGGTAAAATTTTTGTTGCAAGTTGACAGTCCGCCACTTTCATGTATTCATCGAAATTACTGTCAAACAAATTTGCAATAATCAAATGAAATCAATAAAATGCCATTGTTGTGGCTTTTGATATTGTCCAAATTTTTATTCCCAGATTGGACTAAGCTTTGAATTTAGTGTTAAAATTAGTTAGATCATGTATGCCTTTATCCAGTTAACTAATTACAAATACTAGAGGGAATTCAGTTTGTGGGTCTGAGCTTCAGTTGTGCAACTCCGAATTTTATGCTCAAAGAATAAGGAGAGAAAAGTCGACATCTGAATTCCTAATCGAAAATCTAGATTAAGTTCTGAATGATAAGAAGTTTAATTTACTCCTTTTCTATCGTGTCAGGACAAACAATACGCGGATAGAACTGGCAAGACACAAGCTTGGCAAATTCACAAACCGGGAGTTTTCTCATTTCGCAGGTAACTTTCACCACAAATTCTTAAGTTGTTTCGCATAAGAATCATAGTAATAAAATAATTAACAAATAGAAGCGAATCATGAAACAGTTTTGTCAAAAATATTATTGATTCATGATGGCAAAACTGATCAATTTCCAAAATTTCTTTATTCATCAGGTGAAAGCAGGCATGATAGAAGTACAGAGTAGATACGGAAGGAGTTATCGAAGTCAAAGTTTGACAAATTTTAACATTCTTGTGACTTGTTTCGAAGAAAATTTACAATTTATTTAAGCCCTGCGGTGTGGCTTTTTTGGACTGATCAGTTCTAAAGAAATTTTACTCTTCTACTTAAAGAAACCAAAAAATTTCCAGAAATCTAAACTTTAGAATTTCTGCATTTACGATAATTGAAGTTTGAAAATGTCTCGAACAGATTTTTATCTGCGATTGGATAATGTTTATCTTGTTGCAACATAATAAATTTAATGTGGAAGAT
Organism: Setaria digitata; assembly: GCA_003640385.1. Taxonomy (NCBI): domain Eukaryota; kingdom Metazoa; phylum Nematoda; class Chromadorea; order Rhabditida; family Setariidae; genus Setaria; species Setaria digitata. The sequence continues at coordinate 7,497 of RCAB01000381.1, read as the reverse complement.
TACCAGATGTTTCCTCAGTATTGCTCTGCTTGAGACTATTTTGCACAAATATACCATAATTCTTGATATCTTAACCTAGAACTTCGCTTATCACCGATCTATATGAAACAATGAGAATAAAAAGCTCAAGAACAATTTTTGGTTATTTTTTTCAGTTAATTATTAAACTTATTGCTAGCGTTGATGATAGAAACAGTAGTTTTTAACATTGTCTTAAATCATTTAGAATTCAATGTTTGCTGCAATTTTCATTACGGTAAGCTGCAGCGTGTTTGAAACTACTCTTTCTTTAAGTCTCATGTTATTTGCAAATGAGCTGCTGTTTTCCAGCCATTATGGAAGCTTGACAGAACTAAAAAATTATTTTTGGAGGCAAGTTCATTCATATCTGTAGATGTAAGAAGATTACCTGCAAAATGCACTATAACTGCTGCGTGTCTTTCATTTCATTACTTATCAGATAGTTTAATCGTCTGCTGAACTTTCCAATCATCAAAAAACGATTCCAGTTGAGAGGAAGGTTGCCAAGGACGACGAAATCTTAAGAGTGAACTTAATAAAATGTCCAAGTTTTTTGCTATCGCGAGAGTTCCGAGAATTCTTCAAGTATGGAAGCCAGCAAGAAGCATATACCGAAGATTTTCAAGAGATGGATGGATCAGTGTCGGCATTTATTAAGAGTGAAATGAATTGAGGAGAGGAGAAGATGGTACAGCGATGGCATCAACCATTCCATAACAAGGACGGAATTGACACGGCACTCTGCCGCAGCGCCGGAACGGAAAGAAATGGAAAATTTCGAGAAATCGTACTCTTAGTTCCATTTTCAAACTGTAAATGTTAGTCGGGATGCAGTTGGCTTTTGTTTCAGGAAATTTTATTTGCTGGCCACTGTTGTATATTTTGATGACTCTGTAAAGGCACAATGAGTTATATCTCTATGGTGCACAAGATATAAGGAGTATTTGTTTTCAAAAGTTGCCTTATTAATTTCATAAATTTGTTCTTAAAACATTGTGCTGTCATTTTGCGTCAATTGCTACAATAAATAATTATCATCGATATAACAAACTTGACTTTATAATACTTGCAGGTTGGCATGAGTGGGATATATGTGATCAATGATTTTTATCGAAAGACATTATCGAATTATCGAAAATCAAATATCGAACTTGAAAGACACCACAGGGACGCACTGATAAAAGGTCACATAAATCACTCTTGCAGTGTCATCATCTGACACAAGAGAAAGACTGCAAAATTTAATATGTATGGTTCTTGAGCAATTGGTAGCAGTCGCAATTAATTGGAAAGGAAGAGCTTGAGGAAGTCAATGATATATGTAGTGATAACAGCAATAATGAAGTGCATGACATGACAACAGCATTTTATGCATACAACGGTAATTTTCCTTCGAGGAATAGAATATCAGTAAAGTACATCTATATTAGTTTCAACTCTGATTTCGGCGTAATCGTTGGTGATATTTCATTATCGGATTATTTTATGCAGCATTAGCTCTTAACAATCAATTTTTAATATGGTAATTTCTTTATATTAACCTGCTGACAACTTAACAAACAAATCAAGTGGAAAGTTGCATAGTGGTTTTCAAGACGATGATGCTAACCCATATGTTTGGTAGCGAGAATCAAGTTATATCACTGACTGGAAAAAATAGTGCACAGAAATTTCCGTCGCTCTTCTTTCACATCTTCCAATTTGTGGATATTGGAGAAATAGCGCTGCATAATTAATGAGTGGATCGCCAAAAAGGAACCAGTTAATTAAATTAGATTGTTGGAAAGTCACATAATGGCAATTAGTAATCTGAAATCATTCAAGGATGCACTTATTCATTAATATATGATTGAGATAAGAGTTCTATTTAATATGTAAACTATTATTCCAGACTGGTGAATAGTGGGAAAGTGAGAATAATAATTAGCAGATGGCGATTTCTTAATTCAAAAGGAAGTTGGGGATGGAATTTGCTGCGCTGTCTTTGAAAATTACATAATTACTGCTCACAGTTTCATTTTAATTTAGCTTGATGACTTGGAATTGATCTTTTTTTTTTGCAAAATTTAATAAATTTTAGCAAGCGATGAATCGATCACTCTTTCTCTTTCAATAACATTGCTTCAATTTCAGAATTAAAATTGAGCAAACGGAATTACGATGGCACTTACTTTTTTTGTTTAACCAACGCATTTCAAACAACATTTCGTCCAAACGATTAAAAAATGACAGTGACACCAACCTGTGATCGCATTATCAAGGGCTTATTGTTCGGAATTTCCTCTTTCGTACTGTCTTGCCAACTGTAGTAGTAATCCGCCTTCCGATATAAAAATGACGGAAGCTCTGACTATCTCAGAAAGGTAAATTTAATTACTGATTAATTAGCTCTGTGTAAGTGAAGCAAATGCTCAATAAATAACTAACAAATTTTAACATTATCGAATGTTTAGCTTAAACTTTCATTATTTAACAGCAACATTTTACGGTTTGGAAATAAATTACTTTTCTTTTATATACTATTAAATGGAACAAAATTAATGAAATATGCAAAAGAAAAATTTGGCTAATAATTTCGAAAGAATTTTGATTTGTTTAAAGTAATAATGTTAATGGCATCCGTGTAATTAGACAATAGTGATGAAATAAGATAAGACATAAAAATATGAATGACCATAAGTTACACTGGAAAATTAAATTTTTATTAATCGAAAAGAAAAAAATAAATAAATAGAGGTCAGTTGCAACTAAAAACTATTGTTTGAGAAAGAACAAGAAAGAAAAAAAGATATCTTGACCTCTATAATGCAAATACTCAGGGTTAGATATGAGTATATAAAAGGAAGAGAATGAGTTGCTGCTTCTATTTCGCCACATTTTCTGGTCACTTTCATAATCTGACCACTGTCCGACATCTCCATACACTTCTTCCTATTATTTGGCTTCTATGTCGCACCTCATTCTTTTCAAACTTCCAAAAATGCAAGAAGTCATTTAATACCTTACAATGATTAATTAGTTAGTTATAGATCGTTTGTTAATACATGTGTCAAACTTCTGGATCAGTGGAAATACTGGATAAGTTTTCCTTCGTTTGATCTGTTGTATTCTTTTTTGACTTGACCTAATTACCTGATATTTGACTTATCACTTATGGTACAATAATATGGTATTGTTCAAGTTCTTTGCTAACAAAACTAACTTTTTTCTTTTTGTATGATCTCTGGTGAAATTTGAAAAACTTGAAGCAGTAATAAATGATCATTACCATATTATTATATTCAGCAAAAAAAAAAATATTTTCGCTCCTTGTCTTTCGATTTTATAACCATTTCTAAAAATCATCGTCTACTATTCTATTATTACTTGATCTGGTTGTTATCAATTTTGATTTCCAGAATAAATCATTTGCCTTTCCAACCAATTGTTTACTATCTTAGTTTAGTGACTGTAATTGACTGTAAGTACTTGAATACTTGGCAGAATTTTTGCTGTGAAATTCGATACTACCCAATTATTTTACAGTGGAATTTAATGCATTTGAAATGGGTATATTTTGAAAATCGACCTAATCAAAAAAAAAAAAAAAATTGTTTCTCTATTATATTGGAAATTTGCAAAAATTTTTATATTTATGAAAATTACAAAAATTAGAGGAGAAATTGAAATTAATTTGATATTTTGCGGTAAAATTTTAGCTTTATCCAATCTCTGCTGTCAGCTTCAGCAATTATTTTTTTTTCTCAAAGTTAACATTATCATTCATGCCGAAATGTCATTCTTATTTAAATTAATTACTAATATGACATTTGATTAGGTTAAAATTTAATGAAAGGAAATTATTTTGATTGCTTATCAGAAAATGATAAATATTATACGATGTTGTTACATAAGAGTTGTTCAACAACTAGAAGCAATTTTGGATTTTGAAACAAAAAAATTGAATTATTCGACAATCCACTATTAAGCAGCGATATAGTGTAATCATAATACTAACAAACAAATTTCGATTTTACATTGCTGCAAATAATTCTTTCAATCATACTTCGAGTCTTATATTGATCGAGATTTTTACTTTTTTTTTTACTGATGTTAAACTTTGCTTTCCCAGTACATCAATCTTGAAGAGAAAATCAATTTTACTGATAAATTCGTGTAATTCATCATAATTTCAGCTGAAGATGTGTGATGTAACAACTGATAATGCAACAAGTAGATTAGAATCAGAATCTGAATCCGGAACCTACTGGGATAGCTTATGCAATGAGGAGGATTCACTTCGACATCTTTCAGAAGTTTCGTTGCTCCACGTAGCCTTAAGCACAGATTATTGCAAGGAAAATAGATATAATGATTATATTGGCATTGATGATGATAAGTATGATAATGATGGAAAAGATCAATGTTGTCCAAACACTGATAATCTAGAATCATGCACATCACAGGTGGAATTACAATGAATAAAATTTTGTTTGATTCAGAAATTTTGGTCCCGTTCAAGAAATCTGTGAAAAGTTCCCAAAAAATAATGTTTTTGACTTTAAATACTAAAAAATATAGGATGAAAATTCGATCAATTAATTATTCAAACACTGAATAAGTCTTAAAGCCAGAAAAGTTTTTCCAAGAAACAAATAAAAGCAATAATTTCAGGAATGTTAGAATCTGTATTTGCATACAATTTTAGATTTTAGATTTTACTATTTTAGATTTTCTGCTTAATTTTTCTAGATTATTCTTCTTGCTATGACCTCAACCTTTTTATCTTGCATATTGTTTGTTTTATTAACTGATATCCTTGATTAAGTTAACTATCATCTTTTTGAGAATTCTTTTCTTAGATCTAAAATAAATTATTGTAGATGGAAAATAAAGAGAATGAAGAAGTTACAGATGAAACACTTTTACCTCAGAAACTTCAGGGAAAGAAATGGATTGTTAAAAAAATCCTTGGTGAAGGTTAGTTTCTCTTCATTTTTCAACCAGTTCAGAAAAAAGTAAAATATGGCGTTGGGGAAAAAATTTTGTAAATTTCGTAGATTGCACAGACTAAACGTTCTGCTTTCTTATTTAGAAAATTAATTTAAAGAAACTGAAATTGCAAAAATTTTGAATTTTTCACAAATTTTCAAGATTTGTTGGTTATATTTTTTCTTTTCATCGAATTTCTGGAAAAAAATGTTGTTAAAAATCTTTTTGTTTTGTTATGAACTTCGTTATGTTTATATGTCAAAAGCGCGAAAATTACTCTCTAAAAGAAATGGAACCATAAGTTTCAGTCAATCAACTAATTAAATTTTGAGAAAAATTTCTTCCAGGCTCATTTTTTCGAGTTAGTCAAGCATATGCTGATGGTATTTTGCTAGCAATTCGCAAACGGCACTTTCGTGATTACAATGATGTATTTACAACTAAATGTCGTGATGAAATTGAAAAGGAATATTGGGCATGTAGGGGACATGTTAGTTTAAAATCTTACTGAGTCAGACCAAAATAAAAAGGAAACTTAAACACGAAAAGTTTGACTTTAAAACAAAGTTATCCTTGTATGAAGAAGAGAAGCTTATCCACGGTGAAGTATAAATTACATATAATTATAATTGTTCGATTAAGCAAGTATCTCTTTGTAATGATTATATTTTAGATATAATATCTAAAATACATGTGTCTTTTTTTTTCTTTCATAGCAAAATTCTAAAAGATTTAGCTGAAGTTTTTATTGTGCTTTATATTTCAGGTAACTGGTGTATTATCAAAAATCGGTCACCATGATAATATTGCAACTTTTTTTGGGCTTCGACGAGTTGGTCTTGGTTGGGAAATGTTCGTAGAATATGCTGGCGGTGGTGACTTATTTGATGAAATTACAAAATATGTAAAAAGTATGTTTCTGAGACATTTTCCTTCTCACATTCGAATGAATTTTTTATATTACAATAAATTCAATTTTTGTCAGCCGAAAAAAATTTATTATAAATATAAAAAAATAAGTAATATAAATACAAAAGTACATATAAATCTCTGCATTTATGAGATCTTCGAAAATTTCAGATCAAAAAATGAGAGAGATGGAAACAAAATAATTTTAAAATTTCAGGAAGAAGGCGAATACCGGAAGAAGTGGTAACGTCAAGATTCCGTGATTTAACACGTGCTGTAGCTTATTTACATAGATGTAAAATAGCACATTTAGATATCAAAATAGAAAATTGTCTGTTAACTAAATGGGGTAATTTATCGTATGTTTTATAAATTTGAAATAGTCAAAGAAAGGAAAAACAATGACATGGTGCTGAGACGATAATTAACAAACAAATGATTCAACATCTGACATTTTTAATCAGTTTCCTTAGATCAGATAAACTTATATTGTTTTCCTGATAATGAGAAAAAGAAATCTCTAAACAAATTAATTACGCTCTTCATTAGAATCTTTCATCGACTAACCGAAATAATTTTTCTGTTTAATAATTCTTTAATTTATACGCATATAAAAATCCTTTGGAAATATATCAGTTCATGTTTAATAATTATCATTTATCACATTATTTTACTTATCTTCATTATCATTGCATAGCCTTCAATAATTCAAACTTTAAGAAGAAAAATCAGTAAAAATTAATCTATTTAACTAATAACAGTGTCTTCAAAACAAAAGAAAGTAAAACAGAAGACGAAATATTAATTAATGAATAAAATAATAAATTTCAGGCTCTTTGAAACTGGCTGACTTTGACTCAGCATTAATATTTACAAAGGACATGAGAATAACGTCATTTCGAATTGGTACCAAAGCATATGCACCACCACAACGATTTTGTCCTCCTATTAAGTTAGTTAATTATTTTTTCCTGACACCTTTTTGATTTAACTTCAATTTTTGTCACTTACGTTTCAAAATCTACTAATTTTCCTCTTCGCGATATGATTATTCAGAAATATGAGCGGTAGTAACAATTATCACTTCTCCTAATTTAATGATATTAACAAATTTTTAATTCACAAATTTCAATACTTTACCGATATCGTAATATTTCCCCATCTGCTTATTATCAATTCCTGCTCCTTCCTTCCTTTTCAAGTTCGTAATTTTTTTACATCTTCCAGCTATTCGGAATCCATCACATTTGTTCTCTTTTCTCTCTCTTGAAATTTTCTAAAAAAATTCAGTTACTTTAATTTTGCTTTTAAAAAAGTGAGCATAAATGTAAATATGTGAAATCTTCTCTAAAATGTAAAATTTTCCTTCAGACCTGAATGTGCTGATATTTGGTCTTGTGGCATTGTCCTGCATGCGTTACTATCATGCCGCTTGCCATGGTCTGGTGCATATAGGTTAGTTCTTTCTTAATTAAAATTAATTCCAACTTTTCACATTCTTATATATAAATAAAATTAATTCTCTTTTCTCCGTAAATCAGTCACACTGTTAGATGAAAAAAAAAACGAAACAGTGTTACATTTATTCATCTGGAA
>RCAB01000380.1:0-63062 GCA_003640385.1 Setaria digitata | reverse complement strand
TAATTTTGCTGCTAATACTTAATAAACAATGTTTTGGTGCATTACCATAATGAGTAAAGTAAACAAAATGTTTTGTTTCTGTATTTTCCAAAAACTGCTAAAAAAAATGCACCTGCTGAAGTGTACACGTTATTTGTGTATATAAATAAATCAGAATCACTTATACAAGTGAACTTACCATTCGATTGCTTAATCTTTTCAACTTTATTTTTACTTTGCCTAAACTTTTTATCTTTTAAAAATAAGAACTAAATTAGAAGGTGGTATTTTTGCGTTGATTATTAGAAATAAGTGTAGTGATTAAGCAATGAAAAAGCTAGAAGCAGTAAGCAAAATAAAAAGCAAATAAAATAATTATCAGACAATCGTTATTGTCTTCAGTTATTAGTAAAAATTCAAATTACAATCAATCCAAAGAAACTCATATTAATTTAATTAATGTTTGACTCCTTTTTTAGCAAGAAATGGAAATGAATGAAGTTGTGATTGTGCTTGGCTTAGCTATTCTTCTTGTGACACCTCCTTGTTTAATGGACAAGGTTACTATCCTTAAATCAATTTTTTTTTTTTTTTTTTCAAAAACTATTTGTAAGCAATGTGATAATAGGACACAAAGTTTATTGAAATTCCAGCGGAAACTTCTTGAACCACCTTCAGTTCTAGTTTCAATGGGTTTTTTTTTTTTTTTTTTTGAAAATCCATCATTTTTCATTATTTAGTATGAATATGATGACTACGAGCTCTCCGAAGAGGAAAAGATGTCGGCAGACTTTGATGATTACGATGAATATAGTCTGGAAGAAGAGGACGACGATATATCAGATTCATCTGATGAAGGAGATCAATCAGAAGAGGAAGATAATCAAGATGAGGATGAAACAGATTATGGCGACTATGTGACAAAGGGGAAATTTGTTCAAACTGATGGCAGGTTAGCCGTTTTCTCCGTGTACCAGTTTTATTATTTCCGTAAGTTTTCCGTTTTTTCACGATATTCACGAGGGAAAACTTTTTGTAAGTCTTATCATTTTGGATTTCATTGATAACTTGTAGCAGTCCGGAAAACTATATTCCAGAAGTCATCGTTTCAAGCAATGCCGTATTGTGACGGTCAGGAGGAACAAAGAATCATTTTGTTAGAAATAAAATTCAAAAATAATACGGTGGAAGCTAAAGTGAAATAATTTGGTTGTACACATTCATTTTTGCAGACAAAAAGTATGCCGTTCTCATGAAGACTGTTACGATCAACGCGAACCGCAATCTTGGTGTATATTAAAGAACGGCCAATCATGGACGTAAACATGTTTACAATTATTTCAATCTAAAGAAAATGTTGCTTTAAGTCAATTAATTATTTAGAAAATTTTCTTTCCTACAATTTCTCTCTTTTTTTTTGTTTTGTGGATTCTTCTATTTCAGTGACAAAGGTTGCTTCTGCGCCGCAAATTTGCGCTCGTGTGTCATCGAACGCAGAAACGGTGACAGGATGGAATACTCGTACTGTGCCTCTCAGGTGAACTGGCAATGCTCATACGCAATTAATTAATCTTTATATCCATTTTCTAACAGTCAGCATTTATGCTTGCACAATATCTGATGCTTTTTATAATTAAATACTACAACACATTATCTATTTTGGATTTGTGTGAGCATGGAAAATCGGTAGTTATAATAAAATCGTAAAATCGACATTTATCTAATCACTGGTACGGTATTATAATAAGGTAATACAGTTGTTCATTTCTTGACATCTTTAACAACCAAATTTTTGCTTAATAGCATTAGTAATCATTCGTATCTTGGCTTTTATAAAAGGAAACTTTTTACTATGTTGCTTTTAGCTATCACCTTTCACGTTCAGTGGTAAAAATTATATGAAAATGTCAGCATAATCCTTTATAATTTTTAACATTCCCAATATCTGAATCATTTGGTCGTACTTTTCAACAGAAAAAAATTTGGAAAAAGAGAAAGTGATAGACGAAAATTCTACTAACCCATTCCTGAATAAGTAGTTCAATGCAATATTTTTCGGTGTGAACTCGCTACATAGTACCTGGGATTTTGATAAAGGATGTTATCAAAAAAAAAAGAGAATTATCACCTCCAAATGTAATAGCTGCATAATCGCTCCCCGTAAAAAAAAGAAAAAATACACCAAATATTGATAAGATGTACGATAGTCAATAATAGATTAAGATACTTATCGCAACAAAGAATTGGTGCAATTAATTATTAGAGTAAAATTCTATCCTGCCATGTAGTTTTATTCATCACTTACGAAAACGTCCACTTTCTATTCTTTTATGGTTATCATGCATATTCAAGATTTATCAGTTTTCAAAGTCAACAACCAAAAAAAAAAAAGATTGACATGGTTAGGTTCGATTTTTGATATCACTTGAATGATCGATGTTGATAGGTGCAAAAATATTCAAATCCGATTGTTAAGCAATATAATTTAAATCTTTTTCCATGATGAATCGGATCGCTTCTAGTGATACGGATAAATAACACAAAGAAAAATAGAAACGATTAACAAAACTGAAGTTACTGACCGAAAATCATTGTAGGAATTTGATCGCCTTACGAAGTTATTTTGACTTTTTAAAATTGTTTCATTTATATACTTTATATTTTTGTCATCGTGTGCATCCATCCTAACTATGTTGCATAAAAATTGAATTATTTTATCTCAAAATATTTATAGATTTATCACATCACAGATTTATCACACATATACATTTATCACATCACAGCGCGCTTTTTCACATTTATTTTTCTTTACCATCATGTAGCATCAACAACTGATAAACAATGAACTGAGATAAGAAAAAAGAATACTATATCACTAAAAAAGTTACCAAATAAATTTACTAGTTTTAAATTGATACTGATCGTCATCACATATTTTACTTTTGTTGACTGTTCCATGCATTTCGACACTTTGTTCATTATACCATAAAGGATCTCATCGCATCAAGCAATTCTCGTCTGTTCAAAATTCGAAATCAAAGTACCTTGCTGAAGACGCATTTTGAATGAGTAAAAAAGTTTACTGATATACTTGTTTGGGAAGAGGTAGGCAAGTCGTTAAGTAAAATTTATAACTTGAGTATGTTAGCGAATAGCGAAAAAGCAACAGTAATAATATATTTTCCTATATATATATATAGGAAAATATAAAAAAAAAATATATTTTTTATATTTTAAAAATATATTTAAAAATAAAATATATTTTTTAAAAATATAAAAATATATTTTCCTATATATATATATATATATATATATATATGTATAGGAAAATACAAAATATATTTTCAATATATATATATATATTGAAAAAGGATTGCTTATTACAAATATTTCAACAAATTAATTCATTCCTGCAATTCAAGTATTCAAGTTAATTAATTAATTTCTTCAATTTGAATTGTATCAGTTTCATCTGATCTTCCATATTTTCCAACATTGTTCCCGAAATGAATGGGCAACAATGGACTACCGAAGTAATTCATGCATGGCGAGAATTTATTCATCGCATTAATGTCTTAATGTAATTAGCGTCCAATGCTCTAGTTAGCGCGACTAATTTAATCAAGTAATTTAATTAATAGAAGTGCTTGTACAAATGTCTATAATACTTGTAAATTTATTTAGAATTTTGTCATTTTCCACTCATACGTATCACTCCATTACCGTTTCCAGATAAGTTATCTGATACTGTAACAATCATGAAGTATTGGAGTAACAAAACTCTTCCAAATACTGGTGAAATAAATCTTATTATTCATGTATTACGCCGAATACAGTAGAAAATATTAGTTGTTAGAAGAAGATTTCGAAATTACTTTCGCTTCCCTCATTGCTACCCCTTTAATTATTTATAGAAACATTGCAAATGATGGCTGATTAGAATTTCAGGAAATATTCTTCTTATTTTCAACAGTACACGTAATCCATCTATTCATTCCAACGAGATGATAGGAGAATAAAAGGTATTTTATACCTTCATATAATCAATTTTCAGATACTATTTCAAGCAGTTCCTGGCATTTCTGAAAATCATACATTGAACAGTTTAAAAGTTGAAATTATTCCGAAAGTGTAGGTTAGTAACCAGGTAGACTTACAACAAAAAAAAAAGAACGATACCCGAAAACACTGCCCACGCCTAGTTAAAAAAAGATACTCGAAGAAGCTATCCAACCGTCTAATCTAATATCAAAACAAGTCAGTCTGAAGTGTAAATCTAAAACAAATGTAGACGATGTAAGAGAGACATCATCTGTCTCCTCTCTCTCTCTCTCTCTCCACCTCTCAAACTCAGTTGATAAAAAGGCACCCTTTCTCACTTCTCTGCTCAACACTCTCTCCTTGTTAATACAGCATTTAAGAGCAATTAAAAAAGTACGCTAATAAGTTCACATATGTTAAAAGTGCGAGAAATAAAGAAATGAACAAAGAAAGAGACAGGTTTTCAGGCAGATGAAAGTAGCAATAAGAAAAAAGATATCATTGATAAGAGATTAAAAACCTCTGGGAAGAGAGAAAGAACGTAGAAGAGACATATCGATAGATTTGAAGAAAGAACACAGAGGATGTCGGCAATCATTCTTCCGTTATCCATCTCTGTCTGTGTGTGTGTGTGTGTGTGTGTGTGTGTGTGTATGTACGCATATGTTCGCGTACGTCTACAATTTCTACACGCGTTGTCTGTTCGTACATGTACGTGCAGTTTTTGTATACTCCCATTACGTCTGCCACACACGTATCTACGTATAACTTTACGTACGTGTAGATATGTATCTACATCCCTTCATACGTGTCTGCGTATGTGTATATCAGATGTCTGCACCCATATGCGTGTCTGTGTGTATGCTTGCTTATGTATATGCATATGTGTCTGAATTTGTCTGTGTATATTCCTGCACATGTGTCTGTATGCGCGAGTGCACATATCCGACACGTGTCTGTGTACATACCTATGTGAGTGTCTGTAGTGTATGAGCCTATATATTGTTCTGTGTGTATATACCTGCCTATATTTGTACAATGTCCGTGTGTGTGTCTGCATACGTGTCTGTATATACCTGTACACGCATCTGTGTGTGCGCAAATACGTGTTTGAATGTGTCTGTCTATCTACCTGTACAAGTTTTGTATAACTGCATACACCCGATATGCGTCTACACGTGTCTGTTTGTGTATACCTGCATGTCTGTGTGATGTCATATGTATGTCTGTGTTCGTATATATGTGTATGTATGTATGTCTGTGTGCGTGTGTATGTCTGTGTGTACGTGTGTATGTATGTATGTATGTCTGTGTGGATGTATGTGTATATGTGTACTTGGAATATGTGCACGAAGTGTGAAGCGGCTCTTCCCTCAATACTTACGGCACATTCCCCTGCAGTATCATCATCTTCGCTGCGCCGTTCGATTCGGTTTCCATGTGAACCAGTCGTTATTGATCAGTTTCGGTCTGGAAACATACTTCCGGTTACTGTGTTCGCCTTCCTGAAACTGTCCTTGTCATCTGCTGTCTTTGTCCTTTTGAAACTAGGTTTATACACTGCCTTACCCAAGTAAATTAATATCAATTTCAATTAATTTCTTATTTTCATTCATCCTTTCCCATTATAATTGTTTTTTTTTTTTTTGCAATTTCAAGAGTAGAAATATTTTGTTCTTTTTTTCTGTATAAAGTCGGAATTTGAGATTGTATAACTCCTATATCAGTTATTAATTTTTTTCCTGTTTGTTGACTTTACAGGAGTTTTTTTTTTTTAGTGGAATTTTTAAATTACAAGTAGTTTATATATATATATATATAAACTACTTGTAATTATATATATATATTTCATAAAAAATTACTTTGTCTAAGAAGGAAAGTTCATTTGATTTGTTTTTTTTTTCCCTTGTTTTCGCTCAACTGTTCTGGTTCTAATATATGAGGTTAAAAGTTTCGCAATACTCATTTGCATATTGTTTGCAGACTTACCCAAAACAAATTTATAGATATAGGATAGTAAAATGGAGTGGGGCCAAAACTCAGATTTCTTCTTAAATTATATACAGACTTGCAACAATTTATATGTTGCTTAAACCAACTGTTTGATATCTTTAATATGTAAAACTTATTTTTTGCAACAAATTATAGAAGACGCAGTGTAAAGTGCAAATTTAACTGAAAATCTAACAGTTTCTGTTTACTGATCATCATTCTGTTTCTCCCTTTCTTTCCCTCAGCGACTCAGCAAAAAAGTTAGATAAATGTTTGATGAAGAGAACTAAAATTCTTTAACGGATCTCTATGTTATCATTCATTCAGTTTCATGTTTTTCCAGTCGTCAGACAAAACACACACACACATACACCTATTTCAGTATTCTCCAAGCAGTTTTCGGATGCCAACATTTCATATGATTCCTCGTACAGATTCTTTATTTTCTCACCAAAATTTCAGTTTGTACAATCCATAGGAGTGTTATATTCCAACATAAATAAATAGCGAAAGAGCATTGCTATATATGAAATTGTTTTGGTAATCTCATTTGGAATAGAAAAATGGATGGCATAAGGTATCATCGATGCGCAATATTCGTTAAAGTGTTTTTTAACAAAATGAAATTAGCTGCTTATTCTCTAAACTACTTTATTTCAGCAATCAATCCCCTCCTTTGAACATAAACAAAGCATTGCCAAATATGCCAATCACACGTGTTCATGCCCGGCCTATCTATGATTCACGTGGTAATCCAACTGTTGAGGTTGACTTGACCACTGAAAAAGGTATACAATTTGCACATTCAAAATAAAATTTCCATTTCGATTCCGTTTTTTCTGACTTAAATAACTGACAGTACGTTATACGGTAGACGGGTGGTCTTTACCTTGCCGTCTTTCTTTTCTTTGAGCACCTTCTTGAAATCAAAAAGTCACCAGTTCACCTTTCTAAATCCAAGAACTGGAAAAGAGATGGAAATCCGAAGGTCACAAGTCGTGAACCATGTATAATAGTTCCATGATTCATACAAAGAATAGACACCTCTTTAGTAATGTTCTTTAATCGTTAAACAAGACATAAATAAGAAATTGCTAATAAAAAAAAAGCAATTTTTGCCCTTTTTGATTTTAATATTGAAATGATCAAATTATTTCCTTTAGATTTTCTGATAGCCATTGAAATCAGTATCGGGAGAAATGACTGGGAAGAGAGAGGAAGGACTAAAAAAAAGTAACAAATTGTAGTTTCAGCTTTTGCGACTGGTCTTTGCATCTCTTCACGACATGAATTGGATTGTTAACCCTTCAAAATTGCATAAAATTTTCCAAAAAAAAGAATTTATTTAGTAATTTAAAAGAGCATGATAATACTTATTATATGGCAAGAAAAAACTTGTTTTCGAATGCGAAATTTAAAAGTGCTGTGTTCTCCTTTTTTTGTGTTTTTTAATATTGGTGATCAAAATTTAGGTATTTTCCGTGCCGCTGTACCAAGTGGTGCTTCAACTGGTGTACATGAAGCGCTTGAACTTCGAGACAATGATAAATCTGTAAATCACGGCAAAGGTGTTTTACAAGCTGTTAAGAATGTCAATGAGCATATTGGACCAGCTCTGGTTGCTAAGGTTCTTTTATTATTTCATGCCTATTATAATATTTTATTGAGACGCTGAGGCATCAAGAAATATTGATGTTTTGATATTGTTTATCTTTATGAAATATCTAAAGGTTCAAGTAAGTATTACACTTCTTTTTATAAAAAAAAAACTAAAAATTATTTCTTGATTGCTGATGTGCAGGACAGAATGATATGAATTATAATAGTAATTGAATACTCGAGGCAGACAATGTTAGCATTTAGCGAAACAGACGTTTTTTACCATAAGGTTTGAAATAATCGTTGCGCTACTATAAGCTTGAAAGATGAAAGTTATTTTTCGCTGCAGAATTTCTGCCCAACACAACAACGTGAAATAGATCAGTTTATGCTGGCACTCGATGGTACCGAAAATAAAGGTAGTTTTTCGCTCCAGAAGTATTTATGTTACATAATTATGTAACATAAATAAGATTTAAATTTAAAATTTAAATTTAAATCCACAGTATTGCTGGTCAGATGAGGCTGTTTAGCTTAAAGCAAAATTAAAGCCAGATCTAGCTTAAAGCTTAGATTTGACCAATTAATATACTCTAGGCAAGCTCTCACTTTTTTCTCTTAGTTTTCTCAAATTTTAAATCCCACGTGTATTCCATTTTCACTTTCTGTTTTTGTTTTCAAATATTTTATGATTTTTTTTTCTTCTTTTAGCGAAACTTGGTGCTAATGCAATTCTGGGTGTTTCACTGGCCGTTTGCAAAGCTGGTGCAGTACACAAAGGTATGCCATTGTACAAGTATATAGCTGAACTGGCTGGTACTAAACAAGTTGTTCTACCAGTTCCGGCTATGAATGTCATCAATGGTGGTTCTCATGCTGGTAACAAGCTAGCGATGCAGGTAAATCCAAGTTGTTTTACTGTTTATTCTTAATTCAGATTTTTCCCACTTTTATCCGAGTCATTTAAAGCATTTTTCTTAACTGATTTCTATTTATTTATATCTCCCACCCGTTTTATTCAAAGTTCACTTAACTCATGCTAGAAATATTTATTTCGAAACGTTACATTTTTGTAGACATATAGTTCTTTTTATCTTAATGGGGAAAATTTTCAGGAGTTTATGATCATGCCTGTTGGAGCTAGTTCGTTCAGCGAAGCAATGCGTATGGGTTCTGAAATTTACCACTACTTGAAGGTACAGTTTCCAGTTTTTGTGTCAACACTATTTAATTTTAGCTTTTTTAACTAGAGTAGCTTCACATTCATATGATTCGCGAATCACAAAATTGCTTTGTTTTTGACAGCATTTGCTGACGGTTCATATTGAGTGCGTCTTCAGTAATTAGGAGTTACATATACATTTGAATACCTATTCATTTGCTCCTTATTTCCAGTTTTTTTTGTTAAATTTGTTAAATGTGCTTGAATTAATTGCTAAAGAGGAACTGAGATATTTAGTATTTCAAGCTCTGAATCAAAGAGTATAAGATGTTGCCCAAAAAAAAAAAAACATTTTAGGCGGAAATCAAAAAACGCTATGGTCTCGATGCGACAGCGGTGGGTGATGAAGGCGGTTTTGCCCCCAATATTCAGGATAACAGAGAAGGTCTTGATTTATTAAATACAGCTATTGCTACTGCTGGATATACAGGAAAAGTCGCAATTGCCATGGATTGTGCCGCTTCCGAGTATTACAAGGTAAATAATTGAAATATTTGTAATAATTTAGCGCAAAGGAATCGAATTTAAGCAATTAGTAATTATGCTAAGATTCCTTATTGTTAGTATCAATGATTTTTCAGGAAGCGGATAAGTTGTACGATCTAGATTTCAAAAATCCGAATTCTGATAAAGCTCAATGGAAAACTGGTGATCAGATGATGGAAATTTACCAGTCATTTATCAAGGTTTCGATTTCTGAGTTATAAAGCTTGTTCTGACCAGAAATTTAAATATCATGACTAAATTTTTCAGTGGAATGCTGTTCTTTTTTATTTATTAAAATAAAAACCCTTATAATTGCGCGGATTTCAAATGATTTGCAGATTCCACCTGTATAATTCATATCCGAAATTCCGGTTCACAAATTTTTCACATATCCATGACTATTTCCTTCCAGGAATATCCAGTGGTCTCAATTGAAGATTGGTTTGACCAGGATGATTGGGAAAATTGGACTAAGGCACTGGCTAATACGAATATTCAAATAGTTGGTGATGACTTAACGGTTACAAATCCAAAACGAATTGCATTGGCTGCAGAGAAAAAAGCTTGCAATTGCCTGCTGTTGAAGGTTTTCTGTTGGGTTCTTCACAGTTATGAGAAATGAGCGAAGTTTTCTTCCAGAAAATCCCTTTGAAAATCCTCTTGTAACTTTAAAATTATGAAACATACATTCAAATGTAGGTAAATCAAATTGGATCCGTAACCGAATCGATTGATGCTGCAAATTTGGCCCGCAAAAATGGTTGGGGTGTGATGGTATCACATCGTTCCGGTGAAACGGAAGATACCTTCATTGCTGATCTCGTTGTCGGTCTTGCTACCGGACAGGTTTAGTATTGCATTTATTTTCCAAATTCCTTTTTTTTTTAAATCTTTTGCTTTAAACTCCTTAAGTGTTACTGTTAATGAGTATAATGAATAGTGCTGGAATGTACGAAAATATTTTCCACAGTTTGGAAATAACGCTATTTTGTTTAGTAAAACAAAAGTGTGCAAATTAGTTGTAGATTTCATTGACTTCTCTAAATAGTTTCTGTGAATTTTATACCCCACGTTTTGAACCTGCTCCATTTGTTATTGTTTAACAATTACCTTATTATGTTTTGGAAGTAGAAATATTATTTAAAATATAACTTACAGATCAAGACTGGAGCACCTTGCCGTTCAGAACGTCTTGCCAAATATAATCAGATACTTCGTATCGAAGAGGAACTTGGATCTGGTGCAGTTTATGCCGGCGAAAAATTTCGAAATCCTCAGGCGTAGACTTGTAGAATGTTGATGAGTGGAATATTCCGTTAGAGCACAGAAACTGTTCAGTGTATCCCAAATCCTTTCTTTCGTTTTAATATATTAGTTGTTATGTATGTCATGCGGATACAATAGCTGTTCGCCGGTTATTATGTTTCCAGTTTGCTTCGTAGTTTTCGTGCTTTTTTTCTCTGGTTAAAATTATTCATTGATTACAGTTGGTTTTATATGACAAATGATTTTTTCCGGTAGTTGAATTAAGCGGCTGGAACGAATAAAATCTTGCATTCTGCGTATTGTGCGCCTAGTGGGTTCGAGTTTACTATTTTAATTGATGGTAAGAAATCAGGAACGATGAGCTACATGTCGATAATAGGTTTTTATGTTTAGAAACATTCCGTTCCAATAAACCGAATGTTTGATGAGCGTAACAGTTAAGGGTACAAGGGGCTACTGTTTTATGTTCAACTTTTCCGATTCCTTCAGGTTAAAATTTTGGTTATCTAATATATAATTAGATATGTGTTATGATAAGGTATGGTCCAAATTGATCGATCGATGACCCCTAATTCCTGTCTAGCTGAACTGATGAGGAAACAAGTGGTATCATGCTTGGAACCATTGTTTAATCATTGGCAAGCTATTTTTCAGCTGCTCACAAAAATCCGTTGCGACTAGAATTCAGTCGTCCCATATTTTTTGTCTAAATTCTGAACTGCCTTTAAACGGTTAAAGGCAGCAAAAAAATAGCTGTAGAATTTTTCTTTCCACTGAATATTCTTAATTGGAGCAGTAATGCTTACTTTCGTGTAGCAAAGTATGAGAGAAATTCGAACTATCCAACCATCACTTATTTTTGCTGACTGACTAACTAGCTATTGTTATTAGATTATTTATATCTGCTAAGGAAAAAATTTGCTGAAAACCCCGTAAAAAAAGAGCAGTGAATTTCCCTTAGAACCTATAATCCATCCTTCAATACCAACAACGAGCGAAGCAAACTTTTTCTTTTTTCTTTAGAAAAAAAAAAAAAAACAATAGGATTTAGTCTTGCATAAATTTCTCAATGATAATAAGTCATTCGGAAGAAAAAAAAATGTTTGTAAGTTCACTCGCTGGAAATAAGTTGCAGAACAATACAAGAAAATTATCATTCTCTCACTGACTGGGAAACTTAGGAAGACAAGTCATGATTCATTATTTTATTTTAATAGATTTAACCTGAAAAATTTAACGAATTTGCCCGTTTTTAATTCCGGAATATGTTTATCGTATGATTTCGGCTATTTCCCATGTTTAAAACAGAAGAACATTGGGTAAATTTACAAGAATTTAAATGTGTATTATTTTATGGTAGTATTTCGTTCCATGCATTAATTCAGCTGATGCTAAAATTGTGTCAAATTGGCTTAAAGAGAACAAACAAATAAAGGATCATACTTGACTGATTTAATTAATACTAGTAAAGTAATTACACTGAATTTAGTCCAATAATTTCTTCTTCCAGTGAAAAATTCAACTTTTGCAATTATTTTGAAACATTTTCACTAGTTTATGCCAAAACAACAAATATTTATCAAAAACAATCATTAGATTAAAATAATAATTACCTTAACGAGTGCCTTCCTGTTCTTTCTCTCTTCCACTCTCTTTACTGTGCACTCATTTCTCTTTCAAATTAATTTGTTGATTCGAAAATTTCTGAATATTTCGAATACTCCAATGCTTTTCTGCGTCTAAATACCTTCATATAACACTGTATCTTGACATGTTGTAGTACTTATTACTGCGCATATATACTGTATTTTAATGTAATATTCTATTTCAAATTCATACAGTAGAAGAAGCATTAATTTCGTTTTCATGAATTCTTAATATTAATAGATCAAAAATTTCCTCCAACATTCTTGTAATAAAATGAAATTTTTATTGATATCATTCATTTTTTGTAGTGTTATCGTTGCTGTTTTAACAAATTGCTCAGTGAAATAACATTGCTATTAAAACATTTCATATTTTCATTTTTATTTTTTGTTCCATTTTTTTTCCTCTTCTTTTTTCTCTTCTTTTTCATCCATGTTAATGAACTGATAAAAAAATAAAAAGAGAAAAAACTATAAAGAGTCTTTTTTTCTTTCTATTAAAAAAAAAAAAAAAAAATTAGCCATCATTATGGGGCTATTTTCTATGATCCAAATGAGCCAAAAGTTTTATATATATAAATATATATATAAAACATATATATATATATGCTATTGAATGCTATTTATTCATATTAACAAATTAAACTAAAATTGATAATGTTTTAACAAATTTATATATATATATATATGTATGAAAACCGTTTTTTGAAATGAAATGATTTTTATTTAATTTTTTTTTTTTTGAAATTTGTTAAAACATTATCAATTTTAGTTTAATTTGTTAATATGAATAAATAGCATTCAATGGATTTAACTGGTTTTTGGTACGAATTTATGTTAAAATTTATCGAAGAGAAAATGATGTTGAAAAATCAAGTTTTCAAATTGCATTACGCTCCTGTTTGTAATCTAATGCTTTTCATGCCGTTGATATGTTAAATTAGCAAACTTTCTATTTCTGAAAATTCATTACATCTTTTACACTTCACGAAACTTATCGGACAACTAGCATAACTTTGTCAAATACTCATAATTAGTGTAAATTTAAAATTTAATTCGCAGAAAAAGATGCCCTTAACTCATTTGTAACTGATAATTAACGCATTAATAATTTTGCTTTTGCTCAATTGCTTTTTAATCCATTCATCTCATTTCAATTTTATTCATTCACCAACAGAAATCGGTTCTTGACTGATTGAAATTAAAAAAAAAAAAAAAATTAAATCAAATCAAATTTTGTTTAACCACTGATGAACATATTGTTAAAGTCATTCATTCATTAGTAAAACAATAATTTATATCGATCATCTTGTCAGTAGGAATTTTTTTAACGAAATTTTCTCACATGAAAAGAAATGCCTTCATTTTGAATTTCTCTTTTGTTTGTTCCTTTTCTTCCTCCTTCTTTTTCTCTTATTAGTTTTTCATTGCAGTAATTATCTTCATGTGAGCATTCTTCATTCTTTCTTTCACAGTTTTTCACATAAATTTTTTTTTCCCTCTTTTTCCTTTTTTTCTATGCTCATTTTTCCCTATTTACATTAATGTTTACCATTTTTGAATCAAATTTCAAAAGTGCTTACTTACTTGTCTTGATGTTATTGCAATATTTCGAACATTTTTTTTTTTTTTGACATCTATCAGCCATTTTTTATTTCCAAAAAAACAAACAATGATTTTTGATGTTTTTTTTTTTTTTTTTTTTTTTTTTTTTTAAGCTATATTTATTATTATTTACATCAAGAGTATTACAATGATAATTTTTTTTCTTTCCTTTTTTTTTTTTGATTTCAACCAATATAATGCTGAAAGATAGCTGTGATAAGAATAATTATCAAAAATAATTAAAACTGAATGATTCGTGTCGTTAATCAGCAAATTGACATTGATTAAAAATATGTTCCGGGAAAATTTGCCAGTTAACTGTAGTCAATTATCATTATTATCAGAGATTCACACTGAATGTATATGATAAATCTACTTTATTTGAGAATTTTTCAATCTGCTTATTTTGCTCATTAGAAATAATCAGTGAATGGGAAAGTATCGAAATGAAATATTGCTAGATTATAAATTAACAAATATCATTTAATTTTCATTTTGATATGAAAAATAACTGAAAATTTGAATGAAAAAAAAAATGTCAGAAAGATAGAATAAAAATGAAAATATTGAAAAAAAATTAAATGCGTGATCAAAGTTATGAATTTGGTGTGAAATGGTATAAACGTAAAAAAAAATTAAGAAATAAGAAAGAAAAAGATTTATTGATGAAAATTTTTGAAGAACCTTAAAACATGTAGATATGAAAAACAAAACACGTTTCTTATAAAACGAAAAAATTAGAGGAGTAGATATGTGAAGCAAATTAAACATGAACGGATTTCAGCGTTAATTCTATAAAATTTAAATAGATAGGATAGTAATATGATAAGTTTAACGTTATTAGAAATTAATTAGCAAGGTGAATGTGTTTCATCTTGATTTTTTTCTTGAGAAAAGAAATAAATAAAATACAAAAAAGAGAAGGAATAAATTCCAAGAGATTTTTTCTGGTCCTAAAAATATATTTAATGAAATGGATAGAAAAGCTTTTTTGTGAAGGAGTTGTTTCAAGCAGTATTTCTGGGGGTTGTTTAAGCCAACCACTCAATTTCCTTATTCCCTTTTGTATTTTTTCTTTATTTTTCAATTAAATTTCTTTCTTTTGTGCATTTCTTTTCCTTTTTTGCCCTAATATAAACTTCTCCAATGATTGAAAATTATCACTTTCATAATTTGGTAAGTTTCAATTTGACTAACTCTTAATTAATTTTCCATCAGCTCTAACTGATTAAACTATTTAACTATTATTTATCTATGAAGTCATTTGTTCTATTGTTGTTTGGTTACTAAGTTACCTAGTTGATTATTTTCAATTTATTTAGCCAGCTACTCATTCCTTTATTTAGTAACCTATCCAGCCTCTCACTTATTTAATTAATAATCTGTCACATTAATTCACTTATTATTTATCAGCAGTATATTGCCTGACAGATTTTACAGCTCCAAAAATATTGAAAATTTATTGTTTTTTAACGCCAACTATGTGAAACAAGGTTTAAAAGTAGCTAAAACCGTTTGGTATCCGATCTTTTTCAATTTATCAGTTGCTTCATCAGCAATTATTTTTCCTTCCTCATACATCTCTTTCTGATTTTGTAACTATTAGCTGAAAAATGTATATATTCATGCAATAATTTTATCTATATGAAAATTATAAAGCAAAATTAAAGAAATTGAATACGGTAAAGTGAGTAAATATTTCATCACTTTTTCCTTCCATCAATTTCATTAATTATTTTTACCAATAATTAGTCCTTATAACATTGAGCAAAAGATAATAATTAAAAGATAATGTGTTCCTGCGATATACTGCGAAAATTTTCTTTTTTATTCTGAAATTCTTTCGTGGGAGTAATTGATAACTCTGATCACTTAAGTTGAAAATTTTTAGTATATATATTTCAACTTGAAAAATTAAAAAAAAAAACACATGAATTTTACCCTTAACATTTCAATATGCATAACTAGGAAATATAAAATGAAGCTATTGCATTGAATATTTTCTTTAAATTCTTTCATTCGTTCAGCTCATCTTGATTGATTTTTTCTTCCCATTCGAGATTCGGCCACATAACATAAAAATATTTCAATTGAGTTATTAACAAAAAAAAAATTCTTTTTTTCATCTATAAATCATTATCACATATCAGTTAAATAATAATTTCCAGATTTCCAAAACTTCCATTTTCTTTTTCCCTTCAAAATTATTTGCCCTTTTCTTTTCAAGAAAAAAATTCAGTAATAACAATAATAGTAGTAATTCATTAAAAGAAGAAACCATTTGCCAATATCTTCTTTATTTTTCAATATTTTATTCTAAGCACTTTAACAAATAAAAAAAAAAAAAACTATTTTTTCCGTCTTCAAAAAAAAAAAAAAAAAAAAATGATTCATTTATGGAAAGCAAGAGTGTTTCGGAAGAAATGATACTTTGTTATTTTAAACTTGTTTATCAAAACTGTTTTGGAAGAAAACATTTAAAATGATACTTTGTTATTGCAAACTTGTTTATCAACAAAAATTGCTTTTCATCAAATAATTTTCACACTATCTGTTCGCCACCTTTTCTTTTTCTTCCTTTCTCTCTTCTTTTCATACGGGGAAGATTTCATTTTAATTTTAATCGCTACTATTTTACTTTTTTCCATGTAAATAAATATAAACTTCGAACAAAAACTAATAACAAATTTTTGAAAATCAAACTTAGGCTTACTTTGCTGTGACTCATTAAATATTTTCAACTCAGACAATTTCCTTTTTTCTTTACATTTTTATTTCTATTATTTTTTTTTTTTCTTCAATTTCAATGAATCACAGAAAAGCGTGGAATTAGAGACAAATAAATATACAAATATATATAAATATGTATAATAATGGATACCAATCAAACATTGAAATTTTTTAGTGTAGTAAAATTCAACTACTTTCTCTTCCATGTTTTATAAAATAACGCAAAAGCAAGCGTAAATTAATTAGTTCTATTAATGAATAAATATACATGTATGGAAGTGTGACAACTGCAACTATATCGGTATTTCTGACTATATTCATATTGAACTACATTAATATTATATTTTTCATCACATTTCAGTATCAAATTTTTTTTTTTTTTTAAACAATATTTCATGAGAACTTCGGTCCATTTTTCAGTTCTAATTTTCCAACCAATTATTTTAAAAATTGGCTTCCTTTTAATACTGTGAAGCATTCCCATACTTTAAAACATATATTTCTCTCTTTTTTTGTATTTCTTTCGTTTTTGTTTTATTTCAGCAGTTTTTTTTTTTTTATCATCTTTGAATTAAAACAAAATTTTCTTTTGTGAATAGAACTATTTTCATTTAATTTTAATTGGATGACGTCACAAAGTTTGATTTCATTTAAACTACCTTTTTCCGCCATTTATACAATACTTCTTTTTTCTCTCCTTATATCACACAATAAGAAAGATTCACAGCAAAATGCATTATCATTTTTATGGATTTATTAAACTTTTCCTGATAATTTTTACATTTAATAGTTTTTTTCAGCTTTTTTTTTGTCCTATAATTTCTTATTTTTGATAACTATCAATTTGCTTGTTGAGGAAAGATTAATTAGTTCCAATAAAAAATTGTTTACTGTAAGACTTTAGATTTACTGAATAAGTTAAAAACAAGTAGAACCCTCGAGATGATGAAGAATTTTTGAGTAAAAAAAAAGAACTCAAAAATTAATACAAAACGGAATTTAGCCTTGTTTTGCTTGAGCAAGTAAACGTCAATCAATCACCGGATGAATAAATTTTCAATTGATTATGATAATATCTTCAACAGGAAAAGGATATAATTAGTACTGAAATTTTTTCAATCTTTTTAATTCTTCTTGTTTCCTTCAGAAGAATATAAAGAGATATAACACACATTTTTATGCTCAAAATAATTTCTCTTTTCAATCTTTTCCACTTTTTTACTTTTTTTTTTTTGGACGAATTTATATACAAAAATATTTAATCACATTTGATTGTCTTTTTTTCATCCATCTTTCATTCATGTATTTTTTGCATTACAATTATTTTCAATAATTCTAATGCTCATTTATTTAAATTTTATTTTTATCCTGAAATAATTGATCATTGCTTGGAGAAAGTAAAGTTTAAACTTATTTATACAAAAAAAAAAGCAAGAAAGAGGAAACATTGAAAATAGTTGCGACAACTA
The DNA here is from genome assembly GCA_003640385.1 of Setaria digitata. Classification (NCBI taxonomy): domain Eukaryota; kingdom Metazoa; phylum Nematoda; class Chromadorea; order Rhabditida; family Setariidae; genus Setaria; species Setaria digitata. The sequence continues at coordinate 45,027 of RCAB01000380.1, read as the reverse complement.
ACTCTTTTGTCACGTTGAAAAAAATGACGAAAATAACGACGATGTGAAAGAAAAACGGAATAAGTGGGATGACGAAAATGACTAGGTTATAAATTTCATGGCACTGAAATGATTGAATAAATAGTTGTCAAATTTTATAAATTTCATTGAAAAATTTTACTCAATAAATTTATGAAGAGTGAACTGATTGTCGTATGAAATAGAATTAATATAGTATTTAGAAATTGTGAAATTGAAGATTTATTTTACTTTGTTTAATCCAATATACATATATGCATGAATTATTTGATAATTTCACATCAACATTTTTGTAGCTCAACATTTAGTAAAAGAAATATTATTATTATTTTTTTTTAATTTAAAGTTAAAATTACACCACGAATTTATAATAGTTATGTCAAGAAATAATTGATTTCCCGTAAAATTGACTTAATATTTTCAATCTTTTTCTTTTTTTTCCTCTTTTCTTTCAAATTTATCTTTTTTTTTTCTTTAGCATCAGAAATTATTGCAATCATTCTTTCAGCAAAAAATATTTCTTCCCAAAAAGTTTTTTTTTCCTTCCGTTTCATGACTTATTTTACATTGGTCAATAATTTCCTAAAATATTCCCTTCCATAAACTTAAACATTTTCCTCACTTTCTTCTCTTTTTTTGTTCTTGACTAATTTTTTTTTCTTTGATGATAATCATCGCAATCAGAGATTGCCTGATATAACATTAACAATTTGTTATAGTATAAAAAAAAATCAAAAAATGTGGAGCGAAAAACAAAAAGCTAGACTGAAAAGAAAAAAATTTTCAGACTTGCTAAAGAAAACCCAATTTCAGAATTGTCTAACATTTTTTACTAAACATTAACATTAGTAGCTGTAATGTTTCCATAAAGTTTCTCTAGCAATGTTTACTGCTTATCATATCTTATCATATCGAAGTAAAATTTACAAAGCAGAAACTTTGTCATGTTTCGTAGCCATCACAAATTTGTTCAGTTTAATGAATTTTCATTCAGTTTATAAATCGAAATAAATTAGATCAAAATAATGGCTAAACATGAGTTTAGATGTTTAGTTCAGATATTTTACTTGTTCGTTATTTAGATAGGAAAAAATTAAATGGAATTTCAAATTTCGGACCAAAAAACTATTTATCTTTACAAGGAAGTGAAAAAATTCGATTGTAAAAGGATTATTTAGCAGAAATTAGTAAACTGATAAAAATGAATTATCAGTGGAAAAAAAAACAATCTCGAGAATCAAATCCTTAACAGCTTTTGAATAGGTTTGTTCTATTGTTTGAATGTCTTGAATTTCCAAACAGTAAGATATTTTGTTTAAAAATCATTGCTCATTAGTTCAATTAATTCAATTAATTAGTTTAATCAACCATTTGCGATTAACAGTACTATTGTTTAAACAAAGAAGCCAAAATCTCGTTGCCTTTTTTGCCGAATCAATTTATATAAATTATATATTTGAAATTCCAAATTAATCTATTCAAAACTAAATTTCATTTCTATTTTAGCAGTGCCCCTCTGTACTATGATGATAAGGAACATCATATCTTGCCATTTTTATAAAAAAAAAAAAAAAAAAAAAAAAAAAAAACTAAATGAGTGAATTCTATTCATTAAAATTCCATTCTATTCAGATTCCGTCTCATGTTTCGTATTCCATCCAGAATCTTTTCTGTATTTAGTTGTATTCTATTCAGATTTCTTCCTATATGATGTTCTTCGAGTTTCAAATTTTATGTTTCGCTCTTCTTTGATCGTAGTTCATTTGGATTTTAGCATTTTGCTAAGGTAAAAGATATGGACTTTTGCAAAAAATTCACATCAATTAATTGGGTGTAGAAAACTGACAATGTTGATAATTATCATTGATAATCTAGTTTAGGATTCAACGAAAAGTACGCAGAGACTTTTGATAAATAGCATGTCTGAATAATATTAATCTAGATAAAACTACAAAGTTTATTTGCAAGTTAAGGTATATTGCATTTAGTAATAATCACTTTAGTAAAATATGTGAAAAAAATTACACGAGTTAGGTAACAAATAAAAGTCTTTTCCGTTTTCAGTACAGCAATTCTGATAATTAAAAATTTAAATTATAGAATTATAATCCTGAATTAATACATATTATTTCGTAAAACACAACAATCATAATAACAATGATAAGTCTGGGAACGATCAGCGACTCTAATATTTTCATTTTTAAATCATTAACACAAAAAGGAAATTAATTTCCATGAAATGACATTTTTCAACCGCTCTCTTTTTACTTGTATTATTATTTCCCTTTTTCATTCTTTTTTCTCTTTTTTTTCCAAATAGCATCAATGATGAAATGGAATTAGAAAATAATAATAAAGTTACAGCGGTAATGAAAATTAGATTCTCATCTTGAAGTCATTAACTTGAAAAATTATTTATCAACCAGTCGAACAGATTACAGTTCAAGTTCAGTCAAAGGTAGGTACTCCGTTAGAAATTCTTCCTTTTTCACCGTCTTGTTTGAAGAAGACATGGCTACTACACAACTATCAAAGAAAAACTTTAATGAATAAACACAAAAAAAAAAAAAATTATTTAAATAAAAAAAATTTCGAAATATCAATGAGAAAAGAGAAATTTAAAAATGCATTTGATAAGAGATGAAAAAAATTATGACAAGCGAAATTAGTAGAAGCGATTCTTTCTTTTTCCTTTTAATTTAATTAAGAAAGCTGAAACAAAAAATAGAAAGCATACACATGATTATAATTTATCAGTTTTTTTTTTTTTTTTTTTCACTTTTGCGACACTTTTTCTTTTTAATTCAAATTTCTGTTTTTTTTTTTTTTTTTTTTCTCTCGGCAATTTTCAGTCTTTATACTATACACAGTTTTCATGTTTACCATTATTTTGACATTTCACGTGTTTGACTGAGAATCTTCTTCATTTATTTACGTATTTATCATGTTGCTTCAATTTAAAAAAAAAAAAAAACTTTCAAATATTAAAAAATTGAAATGCATCAATTACAGAAAGTGTACTAAATTGCTTAGCTTAATTTATAATGATATGTATGCAACAACAGATGAAAAGGCTGCTAAAATTTTTCACTCGAATTTTTTGCAAAAGTTTAAATTAAAGGAAGAGGAAAAAAATTACCTTTTCTTTCTTTTCTTCTTCTTTAAGTTCATTTTCCTTTCGTCTACTTAGAAATTTTGTTAAATTCTGATTATAACAAATCAGACTTCACAGCTGTTACTTTTGGACCGATTAAAACACCTAGCAGTAATTGGTAGTTTAATCATTAACTTGCTCAATCGTAATTATAGCTATGAATCATCCTCGAAAATGATGATAAATGAAAAAAAAAATGACAAATTTGTGATTATTTTTTTCTGCAATATATGGTTGAGCACCTTTATAACTACTTATTTGTCGAATTAAATTCGACATAAGTTTTTTGTGTTTAAACCATTTCTTCATATTGCACAAAAAGGCTGATAGCATTTTAATTGGGATTTTAATGGATTTTAAGGTTTTGCAACTAAAGTTACAGTAATTTATAATTTTGATTATTATTTCAACTTCTCAATAATTATTTTGGTGACTCCTTCTTTTTTTTTCTTTGTAATTTTATTATCAAAGTTGATACTGTAAAGATATTCCTTATCATTTTCCTCCTTTTTTTGCATAAACTTACTAATATATTATGCAATCATGAAAAAAGTTTTCCCCTTAAAATAACAAAATAATAGATATGGGACTGCTTAAATTGATAATTTAAAAGAAAAAAATATTATTATTATGAAATATCAAACATTTTGAATCATAAGTTTTGTTGACTTAAAAAAAAAAAAGTGGAAATAAAATTTTTGCCTAGTCAACATTATTTATACAGTTGTAACTGTCAAATTTTTCCATGAATGATCAATATAATATCACCTTAACGTCATTTAAAAAAAAAAAAAATAAATAAATTGTTTATTTTTACTTTTTTTTTCATTTCCTCTCTCTCTATCACATTTTCATTTTACCCTTTTTTTCGTTCTCTCACCAAAAATTGATTAGATTCAGATTTTAACGAATAAGTTTAATAATTGATGAATTCTTGCTTGAATGCAATACTTATCATTATCATTAACTATTAGTTAACCACATACTAATTAGCCTCTAGCGCTGTATAAAACAAGGAAAAAAAGGACTAATAAGTGAATAATTTGTCGAAACTATTGAATATAGCAAGTTTATGCAATATTCCTTCTAGCTATTTAGCAAATTATAATAGTGTACAAATAGTTTTGTTGGAAAAAAATTTATTTTTAGATTGTTCTTCACTTTTTTCCAAAAGAAAAAATCAGCTTTAAATTTGAAATCGTCATAACGCACTGTTATCATTAAAAACCTGGATATATATATTTAAAAAAAAAAGAACATATGATAATTCGCTATCTTTTGATACAACAAAATCATCAATCACATACCACCAGCAATTATCACTGGTATTTAATTTTACATTTTTAAAATACCTTCCTTCATCATATTAATTAGTCATCAACGATTCTTATCAGTAATCTAGTGATGCTTGGATATACCAATTTTATATTTCTTTAATTTTGAGATTTCTTATCATAAATTGACATTTTTCGTTCTTTAAGCATTAGCCAACTATTTCAATGATTTTTTAGTTGCATATAGGAAGGAAAAAAAGAAAAAAAAATTGGATGAAAAATTCTTTTCAACATATTTTGACAGACCATTTGAAAAACGATTTCGAGGTGATCAGTAGCAGGGATAATATCTTTAGTCTGTAAAAGCCTTTTTTTTCTTCTTCTTCATTAAAAAAAAAAAAAAAAAGGAAGATAAAAATATGAAATTTAAGTTGGGTAAGTTATGAATGAATAATATGATAAAACATTGATAAAACATGCAAGATAAAATAATAAAATATCATCTAGAAAAGTAACATTTCAGTAAGTCAACCAACAATTTAACAATTTTCATTGCTTGCTATTAATTTTTGAAGTAAATTGACCGAGTGATTTACTACAAAAGGTCGATAAATAAATTCGTTTTTTTTTTTTGATGATACAAAAATAAATGATCAGAAATCATTACTTATCAGTATGATTGAAAAATTTTTTATTGTAAAAAAAAAAAAATAGAATGACGGAAAAAAAAATGTTGTGAAGTAATGATAACACCAGAATTATCTGGATAATATAAAATATTTGATCATTTAAAATTACTTCCTTTTTTTTTATTTTTTTATTTTTAAATCAAATAGTTGAATCAATTTGAGAATTTATAAGTGAAATAATATTTGCATATTGTCAAAAGATTTAGTACAGTTTAACGCATTATATGCAAATAAATGTAAACATATTATTTCTATCAAACATAACAAATGAACTCTTTTTTTAATTATTCATTGAATAAACTTCAAAAAAGAAAAAAAAATTTATTAGAATGAATTTGTTTTGTTTCATGTAGTCTTCATCCTTTTTAAGTTTTATTTTCTTTTTCTGCTTTTTGTCTTTCTTACTTCTCAAGTGAAACAATCATAACAAGAAGTTTATTTCCTTTCCATTTTTTTTTTCCGTCCTCTTCTAATCCTTTTCGCTTTCATGCTTATTATTCGTTTCGTGTTTGAGCAAAAAGGCAAACATAAAACCATGATTAAAAATTGCTATTTATCGTGATTAAATGTTCATTTTCAAATAATATTGGTAAAAACAGCTCAAAATATACGAGAAGATGGGAGAAAAAAAAAATGGAAAGGAAGAAAAATATTATATAAAATTTTTCTAGGAAATTCGTCAAGATTACAAGTTCAGTTCCGATCATTTGGTGCACTTCGTTAGAAAGTGCTCGTTTGCAAATAGCGTCAATACTGGATCCAATTTATTATTTGGTTTGTTTTATTGCTTCTTTTCCGGTTTCAGGCATTTTTTTTTTTGCTCCTCTTTAATTATATTATTTATATTTAAACTTTATACATATCTATAATAAGATACAATTGCTTTAATTATACTAAAAGCTATTGGAAAAATTTGTGATAGCTCAGGAAAATTTTGGTCATTCCCTAAAGCTACATAAATGAACTAAAAATTAGGTCATATTTTTGATGTATTATATAACAATTCATTTCTAATAAGAAAAAGCAGTAGAAAATGCTAAAATTATTATATGTACATATGGTATAGATGATAAGAAATAACTATTTGATTAATAATTTAGTTTTAATTTTTTTTTTTATTAACTTAATTAGAAGTCATTAAATTTGACAAATTTTTCAAAGTACACTCATTCGAATTGAAAATAGATTGTTCGTTTTTTTGAACGTAATTTCAGTTTCAATATTACATAATCCACTTCCATTTTAATTGTCTATTAATATCAATTTCCTATTTCAGTTTAAAATGTATTATTTATTTCTTTCAGTACTACATTTCTTAATATTATTTGCCTCTGTAACGGTAGAAAACATCGCAAACAATAGAAATTTTGTGAATTTTTATCATTTAATTAAAAGTAGCTCATTAAGTGGCAAATCATATTCTATCTTTACCGTTGTAATTCATGATCAATCAATATTGGTTCTCTTTCTCCCTCTCTCCCTCCCTCTCTCTTTACTCTCTCTCTTTCTCTCCTCTTTCCCTCTTTTCCATAATTTTTCAGAACTTCATTGATAAATAAATGATAAATTGTAAACATTTCCCATCTACTTATCCTTAATTATTGATTTTTCGTTTTTCAACAATGACAAAAACGGTAACATTTAAATACTCACATTAATTATATGGATGAAATTCGATAAATTAATTAGTTCATATTTTATTTCTTTCCCATTATCACGCATCTAGCTATTTTTTTTTTTTTTTTATAAATATTTGTGATAAAAAAAAGAAAGAAACCAACAGTTATCTGAATGCTAAATATTCATCCATACAAACAGTATTATTATGCGCAACTGAATTTTATCAGTATTTGTGATTTCTTTTCAAATTAGGTCAGTTCAACCTCCATGGTATATATCCTGATAAAAGATTTCGGAAATGATTAAAATTAAGAAAAATCTTTTTTTTCCTTTTGAACTATTTGGATGTTGTTGCCATTTTTTGAAGAATACTTTAAATGTATTTGTTATTGTAAATCAAGATGAAAGGCTCAGATAGTATTTCACCGGTCGGTGATTTTATTATTTATATATATTTCATATGAAATAAATGTTCAAATTTCATTCAATCAATTATGAATGAATCTTTTCCTATAAAAATAGCATCCGTCTAATTATGATTAATTCATACTAATGGTACTTTATAATCTCCTTCCTATGTTACACTATTTCATCAAAAAATTTTCCGAACTAGAAGGACGTGTATTACTTTTTAAAAATTACTACAAATTTATTCTATTACTTGTATGCATTTCCAACTTAATTCAAATTTTTTAATTTAGTAGAATTATAAATATATCTAATTAAATTGTCTCAGCAATTCGAACATGCAATCCATTCTTACTACAAATTTCTTTACTGATCTTAAGTGTTTTTTTCTCTCAATATTTACACAGCAACCATTAAGCATGTTCAGGGTTTAAAATTAAAAAAAAAAAAAAATAAATAAAATAAAAAAAAGAAAATTAAATAATTTAATGCTGACATTATTTAAATTAAAACTAAGTCAAAATATGCAAATTATTACTTACATCATTTTCGGTTCAACATTATCTGTCATTTAAAAAATTCAATGATTGCAATTTTTTTTTTTTTGAATCACATTTTTACATTTTAAACATCAGAGAATGGTTCGATGAATTGCATATTTATTTTTGTACATGCAGGATTGCATGCTACTGCTATCGCTACATATTTGCAACCTCTAGATGATACTTTAACCATTCCTAGTTTACTAGAAGCATTTTATGATAACAATCTCTCCATCATTTAAATTTACACCACTTTTTCTCTCAAATACCTGTTATCAATACAAATATTGGTATTTGCTTACTTGTGATGAAGAAGCCATTATTATTTAATAATTTTTGACAAATTTCCTTTTTTTTTATATTTGATTTTATCCAATTAAAAAAAAAAAAACACTTGCTTTCTTTATAACTTGATTATCCAATAATGACAAATAAAACGATCCATTTTATTTACAAACAGTTCCTTCATTTAATATTACAAAAGCAATCATTTAACAATAGTGATAAACGATGACAGTAACAATAATATAATAATAACTGAAAAATATATATGTTAATAGATAAACAATATATAATTATATGGTATATGACAGTGATATTATTATTACATACTATATAATTATATAGATTTGTGTTATAAATTATATATTAGTGACGTATTTCAGATAACCAACATGGACAGGAATTGCAGTCTGCCGCCGGCATCAGGAAGAGTGGCGGAAGAAGGTGACTGCGCAATCTGTAGCAGTTCGAATTCAGGACAAAATTCTGGTCTTAAAAAAAAGGTAAGGAAAGAATACAGTGGCTGTGCATTTTTTATGCTACTTATGATAAAATTTTAAGGAATGCCTGATTTTAGCTTCAATTATTTACATAAATCAACAAATGAATTAATAAAAATTAAGCGGAGAAAAGTGACCCTCTGATAAATACTACTGTTTCAATCATAGAAATCAATTTTGGCAAAAACATTAAAATGGAAATTAAATTTAATGACATCTGTAAATTACAGTCTTCTTTCTTCTTCCTTTCATTTATAAAGGGCTAGTATTTTCAAGTATTACTATTCCTCTTGTATAAATGGAATTGTAGAGAAATAGAGAAAAAAAAAGAGAAACAAACAGTATCTATTGGAAAGGGATGAAAATGAAAAATTGAGTGTAATTAAAATTTTGACATAAAAATATATCTGCTAAGTACCAATAAAATTTTCTTGATAATAGAAAAAAAATCGTTAAGAAAATTTTTATGTGATATAATATACCGAATAATTAACCGGAACTTATTGTTTGTAACTTGAAATTTTTGAAAAAAGATGAAATTAATAATAGGAAGATGAAAGTTTATCTAATGTAATTATTCAAGTCAATTGATAATGCCGAACATATTGAATCATTTATATGGCTTTAATATATCAGTAATGTCGTTCCTGTAATGCGTAATGTCGTTCCTCTTTTCAATGCCTTTCTTTTTTCCAGTAATTGAGAAAGATAACAAATTAGCGAATTCTAAAATATGACAACAATACTTATAATAAATAGTACGATAGAAATAATTATAATTTTCATACAATTTTTGAAGATCCAAACAAAACTCTTTCCAATGAGTTGTTATCATTGTACGATGACATTATGCAATGTTCCGAGAAATAAAAGAAAATAATTTTATTAAATAAAAACGGAAGAAAATTCGTAAGAAATGAATAATTAACTTTGACAGAAAACTGAAAATATTTTTAAATAAAACTGATATATTANCATTGTACGATGACATTATGCAATGTTCCGAGAAATAAAAGAAAATAATTTTATGAGTAAATAAAAACGGAAGGAAATTCGTAAGAAATGAATAATTAACTTTGACAGAAAACTGAAAATATTTGTAAATAAAACTGATATATTCTTAATTTCGAGAAATTTTGAAGAAAGAAAAACAATATACCATCTCAAAAAAAGGGGGCTTTTTTTTTTTTTGATTTCAACTTAATTCAACTTCTTTTTTCACTCTTTTTTTAACTTCTACAGAAAATCTATGGAATACTTATGTTATGCGCAATGAATATAATATTATGCTCATCACTTCTGATCATTTACAACAGTAATCAATCATTATTGGTTGTTGCATTGATAAATTTAGCATTTACAATTTTGGCTGGTGTTGCATTCGTTGTTCATATACCACAACTTGTTATCGTTTGCGTTATATATAAAGTAAGTTATCGTTATCATTTATTTTCTATCTTCTATGCCTTAGATAGTATCTGATAACAGATCAACAAATATGCAAATCTTTTCTTGTTGTTGTTTATTTTTGATATGCATAAATTGTATTTTTTTTTTCAATTCTTTTTTCTTTTGGTTAAATGTAATGAAATAGCTGATAAGTTTTCTTTTTTCCTTTTTTTCCAGTTTATTAAATGATCTAATTAATGTATTGGATCATTCAGTAATGTTTTATTCTTGACTGGTCGAACTTTTGTTTTAAATTTTTTTAATCGATTAGTAAAGTATAGGAAAGAAATTCATTAATTTTCCATTTTTCGTTCCTGATATTTAAGTGATATTAGAAAGGAGCAACATCCAAATAATAGGAATATATTTAGCATCGAATAATTAAGAAAGTGACAATTTCGAGTTTCAATCGCTGAAACTTTTTTCGCCCTTTTCTTTTCTTTCCTTTTTTTAATTAGATAGAAAAGTTGTTGGATGGAATGCGAATTATGGAAGAATTTTGTTAGAAAAGTTTCAAGCTTAATTTGCTTACTAAAAAGTTTGATTTTTATATTTAATTTTATCATTATTTGATAGATGAATTTTATTATTTCAATGGGAAACGACGAATTTTCCTATGCCTAACATTTAATTATAGCAATAAAAACAAATAATACTAAAACTGGTACTACTACTACTAACAGTAATAATAATGAATAACTAAATAACAGAAATGGTAATAGTAATAGTGCAAAAATCATTTCAAACTTTTTTTTAAGATTTTGTGTGCAACTTATTTATCATTTCTTATATGCAAATTGATCGATGCTTTGGTGATGGAACAGTGTTGTATTACATCAGAAAATATATGGCTTATTGTCGCACTGATATGTACAACTATTGAAATTAGGTGAGTTTTTTTTTTTTTTTTTGTTTTTGTTCTTTTTTTTTCTCTTAAAAAACTAAAATTTCTATAAAAAGGCATGGAAATTTTATCGAAAATTTTCAAACTCTCCGTCTAATTAATGGATTATAAATTAACTATAAAATAGAAGTGATATTTTAACAATCTGATTAAATAATTATTGAGAGAGGGGAATTCATTAATGATTTTAAGAAACTAAACTTTTAATTTTTTGAATAAAGGAACCATTATATCGCTGAGATTACGTTTTCCGAGTTCATCGAATTTACCTGATTCATTAAACATTTCCCATTTAAAAACTTACTTATCCGTTCTCTATGTTCCTTTTTTTTTTTTTTTTTTTTTTTTTTTGACTATAAACACATGAGTGTTATCACGCAGAACAAGAAATAGGACTAGCAAAAATATTCCTTCCTTTGTAGCCTATTAATGCGTTTGTTCCAAATCCTCCAGGTTATCCAGGTTTGCCACCTATATTTGTTTCAGCTTGTTCAGGCTATTAATGAATTTTAAAGTGGAAGTAGAAGAAGAACAAATACAGTTACCACCGAAATATTCAACTTGTGCCTTACCACAATCACCCACTAATTCACAATTACCCACTTATAATGAGGCTCTCAAAATGATTGAAGAACAGAAAGATGGTTGGTATTCTTTTTGGCATAAATTTTGTTTGCAACTTTCTGAAATATCAAAATTGTTCATCAATTATTCTTGGAACGCCAAATAGCACAGAAGCTTATGTGACATCCATTTCTTCATGCAGAAATATGATCCTAGTTATTTTTTAGAACATTGAATCAGAAATTTATGTGTAATTTTAGTGGTCAGAACTTATCAGGTCATAAACTTTGCCGATAAGATAACATACATATTTTACAAGATGCAACAGGAAACTTTTGCATCAGGAAAAGAAAGGTGGAACTAAAGAATAAGGATTTTTGAGATATTAAAAGAGACTTAGGAGGCATAAAAGAGTAGCAGAAAATTGACTTGTCAAATAATGATAACAAATTAAAATAATGCAACAATACATGGACAATATTCTATACATTTTTGACGATGGAATCAAGAAGAGTCAAAAATAAACATTTTTTTTTTTCCAAAGATGAAGTACAATAACTAAAAACTGACTTAAGACATTGTAACATTAGAATTTTATGGTACACATGCCAATTAAGAATTATAAATATATAAAGTAATAATATTTCTCGCATTTTCTTCCCGATAAATGTTCAGTTTTAGAAATGCGAGAACAAAGCTCCGGAATGCGAACTTTGCCACCAGTTTATACTGTACAGGCTACTACTACAACACGGTCAATGTTTAAGGATAACTTATCAATTTAAAGGTTTTCCATGTTTCACTGAATTAGATCGTATATACATAGTATTCATCATTTTTCTCTAAAATCTAGTTTCAATCGCAATATCAATTTCGTCTAACGTTATAATGACTTATTACTATCTTCATCTTTCATTGTTCGTTTATAGCACGCTCTCTCCTTTATACGGGTATTAACACTAATATTTGTCATGTATCGATGTTTTCTACTACCAACTCCAATTAATATTGGATCTAAGTGGATGGAACTTGATATGTGGTAAATTATCCTTATCATTTGTAATGAACACTTAAATGTCGACAATTTATACATTCATATGGTAGAATCAACAACGAGAAAGCTTGGAATAATGGAGATTATTGCAATTAATTGATAGTAACAATATAGCTCTCAGTTCCAAAGGTATCTCATTTTGAGATAAATATATCGACTAACAAAACAACTTCTTTCTCCACAAAATAGTCATTTCGATGTCTCCTCGAATCTGCCCTCTTTTGTTTGTGACACTCTACCATTTGGATAGAGGTTGTCCTTCTTCAAAGTACCACCAGTTTTCATCAAAATCGCATTCATGTCTAATGCTTCACCTTAATAAAATTTTAATATGTCGTAAAAATTTCATTTTTCTATTTCAAAGTTTACTGAAAATTCATCTAAATATATCAAAAGCAACCTGGTGGAATACATTCACCACCTGGCGTTTTGCACACTAAATTAACTTCTTTCCGGAGTACACGATCGATATCAACTTGGCTAAAGAATGCGACTGACTGAAAATTATAAATTAATAATAAACACAGTTGACCTTTTTACATATCAAGATTTTTAATGCGGGTTAAAACAGCTTAAACCGCAAAAGATGGAAGGGTCGAAAGGCCGACTCAAGAATCTTTTCAAAATTGATAATAGCAGATTTTTCTCCTGTGAAAATTCGCGACTGCTAAAAAGAAAATTCTGAAAATGAATGACCAGTGAACAGAAAATGAATGTTAATTCTAAAAGTAACGACAAACCATTGGTAGCTGAACAATGCCTAATTTTTGTGAAATCATAGCACGCACATACATATTACTTAAGGATAAGGCTAAAGCACATCGATAACGATCTTCTGACGGCACGATGTATCTAATCTAAAAAGAAAAAAAAAATGAGCTTTTAAGCAAAAGAATGAGAAAAAACTCAATAACCATATAATATGAAATATTCCATAAAAGCTGATAAACACAATAGCAGTAACTCAAATCTACCATTATACTCAGTCCAGCAACTTAAGAAAGAAAAAAAACTTTATACCTCGTCGTGAATTGAGAGAGCAAATCGAGCTTCAATATGGTAAGCATTACAAAGCCATTTCATGCAAACAATAAGCAAATGGAGAAAATCAACAGCACTTGACTGTACCACCTAAAATCTGATCTTGTTCGTATAACTCAGTGCCTAAGAAAAATGATTTAACCCAAACATAATAACGAAGAGTTTCCACATTAGTAAAAACAGTACAAAATAGGTGATAAGCACACTTTTATCAGTTTGCTCAAATAAATTTTAAATCCTTTCTGCTTCTCATATTCACAGCTTCTCCAGATTAACTTTCAAGCCATTCCTCTTACCTAAATAATTAAGCTTTATTGATTACTGGAGAGGCAAAAAATTCAAAATTACCCAGTTTATGATTGAACGACGATATTTTTTCAAGAAATATTCGTGATCTCTAACATCCTTCGGTAATGGAGTTAAACAGTGGCCAAGTTGACAATTTAATACTGGAGTGCGTGGCTTCGAATCATTCAATGTTAGTTCCAAATAATTGAATGTATCGGATTCACTGGAAAGACTCAAACATTTTCCCAATATCTTCTTAATAATGACAATATTACTTTCGGGTAATGGCTAACTTCATTGTGAAAATAATTAAATTAAAGATTTTTCACATACAATCCTCCGATGTAAAGCTGATATTCATGACATCCACTATAGATTTGCTTGATTAACCAATCCTTGCTAAAATCGCTCGCATCCCGCCCATTTTCCCGTAATTTGTTCCATACACCTTGATACAGCCAGTCTTCAAAGTTTACCGTCAATTTCCTTCAGAAATTTTAAAAATTAATTTTGAAATCAACAACTTCTACTTCCGGCTTCCATCCATAAGTTCATATTAATTTCTACGTCTAATTCGGTAAATTATAAGAAATTTTTCCTAGAAGACAAACTTAATACACTAAATCGTTGTAATGATCCTCACATACCCTTGTCGGATACGATATTCCGGTAGGAAATAATTGCCATTTGCATACACATAATAAGCTTTCATTTCTGATGTGCATAGGTTGTCAATGTACCAACGGAAATAATCATTATAATTCTCGTTTAATTTGAGGAAGCTACAAAAGTTTTACTAATTACTTTCAGAAATATATATATATATATATATATATAATCTGAATGAATAAATTTAAGGAGCATAGAGAAATGGCAAAAGTAAAGACATTACTTGAACCGTTTGCCTTTAGTTGTATCAAACAACTTGCTGCTCAGACTTAATGCTTTCTTGGCACTCATCCCTGATTGCATGAGAAAATCAGCTGCATGCACTACGCCAGCACCATAAAGCCGTGCATAATTCAACACCTAAAGCAAACGATTTGTCCATAGTTTCCAGTGAATATCAGAAAATGTAAACTAAACATAAGTCAGAAAACTCTTACCGAGACATGGAAACGTACAAAATTACATGCATACGATCTAATCGATCCAATACTGAATACAGTATCATATATTATATCATTTTAGACATTAAAAAAAAAACACAAAACTTCAATTAGTAAGTTACTGAAAAGGAAGCAAAACAAAAAAAAAAACTCTATTTCTCAAGTGCAAAACCTTGGCTTTATCCCTGCTGATACCAACTTCCCTTGCGATAACACTGTGCAAATCGCTGTGGTCAACTTTGCGACCTGCCAAGAGCATATTACTAAAAGGAGTAGCACCGGCAACACCTTTACCCACACAACAATCACCTAACATTGCCGCTATCCATTGCTCTTGTGAGTCAACATCAGCTCCGACAATATGCCAATCCTGCGGACATTCTACCATCGACTTCAAATTAGTACCTATCATTTGATCATCCTGCAAAATATGCTATGGAAAAAAAAAAAAAAAAAATCAAAAATGAAATGTGAGACGAAAGCTAAAAAAATTTTGGGATTTAAATAAAATTTATGGAAAATATATATGGAAGTCATGCAAAGTTTTACGTTTAACTCATTACAACGAATAAAAACTTCTGAAAAAAACCAACCAAAAACAAGAAAAAAACATAAAATATAATGCAAATACCTTTGGATTAATAGCTGTCAACCAAAGTTTATGCACAGCCCGTCTTGTTACTGTACCAGCTGGAATGATTGACGGTGCGATAGCTCCTTCTTCACCATTCTCATCTAACCAAACCGTTACCTGTTCTTGAAATCGATCCCTGAATAGATCCATTTGTCAGTCCTTCCATGTATTTTACTTCAGAAATTTTGAAAAAATAAATCAACTAAAAAAAAGCCAAAATGCCATCAAGTAGTTCTATTCTCTCATTCTCTTTTCAGACAAGAGAAAGGGACTAATCGACTGATTAGGCAATAAGGAATACTTCTTATGCCAAAGCAATTTTTTAAAAGTTTAGGATATTAATGAAAAAAAAAAAAAAAAAAATTCTTTTTAATACGGCTGATCGCTTGTCACCGATGGTTAGACTTAAGCAATAAAAGTAGTAATAATTGGAAGAAAGGAAGAGAAACAATATTGCTGAGGAAAACAATGATTTGTTAATCCCTTACTAAGTTGAAAAAAAAAAGCAGCTGTTGAGCAGGAAAATTTTAAGTTTCCTTCAAGTGAAAAAAAGGAAGAAAAACCTGTAATTATTCCAGAATCGTGTAGTATTTCTTGCTCGATATAAATCTGAAAACTCTTTCTTGTAACGTGTTGGCCACAGAACACCTTCTTCAATTTCCAAGTGAAAAGCTTTCGCAATTGGATCACCGACATTATCATTCTCACCATTCTAAAATTATAAATTTGCTATTCTATTCGCAGAATTGCAAAAGAATTTTTTTAGTGGAAATGTTATCATATCGCTTAGTGCAAATTTTAATTTAAAAAAGTCATGAACAATGGGAGAAAATAGAAAAGTTGCAACTGAAAAAAGCGGAACTTACCGGATGTGGTAATTTGTAAAAATTAAAGATGCTAACTGATGAATGAGGACGTGTCAACACAACATCTCCTACACCTTCAGATATATTTTGTTGTATGATATCGAGGATCGCCCTAAAAGAGTAAGATTTCAGATGGAAAATTGTTAAATTAACTTAATATTGGACTGAAATAATTTCATAATTATGATGAATTGATATAAATAAATAAATTTACTTCACAGGAATTGTAACTTTTACACCTCGCCTTAATACAACTTTCTCCATTTCTGGGACATCCGACAGGGCAATATGAGAATCTGTAAAAGAATAGAGAAAGGAAAAGTTCAAAGTAGTAAGTTCACTGAACATTCATACATAAACGTCCATGCGTAGGCAAATCAAAACGAAGGAAATTACCTTTTGGAACCAAAAATCCCCAACCCTTATCAGTTTTGTAGTGCAGAGGATATGGCCCCCAACAAAGTCCAAATATGCGTGGTACAACACGGCTTTTAAGTTTTACATCTTCTTGTGATAACTTTTCAATAGGTGCATGAACAAGACTCCTAGAGCGCAGGAGCGATTCATACCATCTAAAATAAGAATGTCAAATTTGAGTATAAAGCAGAGCTAACTTTAATTTAAACTTACTGTTAACTTTAATTTAAAGCAGAGAGCACTAATATGATCCAAATATTCTATTTAACTAAAATATCATCCAATCAAAAGTAAAATTCAGTTAAACAACCTTGAATTTATAAAATCGATAGGAAAAATGATACTCACACGGGAATTTCCTCGCCCCTCCGACTGCTCCAATCAGCCGACCACATCCAAGGATCATGCATATATCTAAAACGAAGTCAGCAATTCCACTTATAACTGGAAAATATGGGATGAATTGCAAATTTACGATCCTAGCGTACACTTCCAATATTTCCCGAAAACAGCCTTAGGTGATGACACATTTAATAATTTACAACTGATTCGTCTTTCCCAAATTTTCCATTAGTTCTCTTGCTGCACATACTACACCAACTGCAGCGATCTTATTTTCATTATTTGCACGGGTTTCATTGTTCGTAAAAAACTTTCGCCAGTTCTTCGTAACAGGTAAGTAAACATTGCCAATTTCAAGCATTCCTTGCCATGTTGCCGGATGCGGAAATCTGGAAAAAAAGTAACTAATATATCAGACTGAAATAAAAATATAGAAAAGAAAGTCTGATTTGAAAAAACGTACAGTAATAGACAACCTTCTTGAAAATTCAGGATATAAAGCTTGGTACAACTCGAAGCAAGCTACAACATCATGAGCGCAATACGTTGTTAGATCCTAAAAGAAAAAAAAGAAAATGGTTACTAATCATTTTATCTCATTAAATCCATATGAGTAGTATCAGCAGTTTCAATCATTTCGCCATTCAAATTATGATTCTATGGTAGGATTCAAAAGCTTCTACTCTGCTTACATATGAAAAATATGTATCATATGATCCACTAGAAAATTAAGATTATGCCCAACTAAACGACTAAACAGTTTTGAAAATCTAAATAATACCTCGCTGTACGAATAGAGAGGCCTAACCTGGAAAGAATGACGTATTTCGTCAATAGGTTCTTTAACGAAAAATGTTTGAAGTGATTTGTTTAGTTGTTTTAGCGAAGTTGTGCCGCATAATTTCTCGTGCAACGCACTTAATGAGTTTTTGCATACAAGAGATCGCCAATAATCAACCCAGCCGATCGGCTAAATGTTAGCAAATATTACTCAAGCTGTTGAAGTGCTGCGCTAATGTCGTTGTAAGATATTTATTTTATCAAATTTTCGAAATAGAAAATTTGATGAATTTCGAATTTTTTTCATATAAAAACTTATTTAGAAATACAGATTTGCATCTATCAAAATTCAGGAGCTACTGGTTTCAAATTTTTGAAGCAATTTTTTCATCCGTTGAAAATTAATGGTAACTACTCTTATGAATTTGACTGTTAAAAATTGAGCATGTCAGCATATAAAATTTATTAAAACAACCAGTAAAGATTCTTTGAAACGAAAAATTGATTCAAAGATCAGGCTATACTAAAATGAATACTAAAATTTTGAAAAGAAAAGCTGCGAATAAATAACCTGATTTAGAAATAAAATTAAAAATAAAATTGCAAAATGAATAAGCACTGAAAAAAATACGCACTCCAGAATCATCTACTTCTGTGTCTTTTTTTTCATATAGAGCCACTTGATGATCAGCCATTCCATATATGGGTATAGCCATTGACATCGTATCCCAAAATCGTGTATTCGTCCCCTAAATGAAAGAATGGAACCTCAATTGTATTATAAGCAGTTTACAGTACAACGGTAATACTTAACTCTCCTTTAATATACCATTTCAGCTTTAAACAAATGATTTTTTTTACAAATGTATTAAATTTTGCACCAATTAATAGCAGAACAAAGCTCACCTTTCTATAATACTGTTCCTTAACTCTTGATCGATCAAAGGCTACATTATGTCCTATGATCAAACGATGCTTCAAGTCTTTTTCACCTGTTTCAAATGCAATCAAATGATTTAAGCGATATAGTTCCGGCATATCTCCACCGTTCACCAGTCGATCACTGCACCATGAATACCTGTACAAAACAATAATATCAAGGAAGTCATTGGTACACATATTTATTCCTAACAAAATTACTGTTATTCTTAAATAAAATTTCGAAAAGATTTGTTACTGAAAACTTACCTCTACACATAATGTTAGGAAATTAAATTTATAATTCCATTTTATTTCAATACTTTACCTCCAATTTCTAAATCATACCATGCATTCGTTGTGACAGCTGTAGCAAGAGTTGGTAATAATCCATCTCGCATGCATACTTCAACATCAAAAAATACCAAGTCCTCTAGTGGATGATCCACCTAGAAAAAGTTAATCTTCGTATTCAAGCATGAAGATTATTTGCATTTGTAAAAAACTAAACTGGAAAACGAAATTTTTGCCTTGTCAGGAAATGTGAGAGAATGAAGAATGATTTCCGACACCTATAATTCGATTATTCCAATTCCAAAATACGGAAAGAATCATTTGCGTCTCTCGTTCCTACACATCAGTTATTATTAGGTAAATTGTGATGAAGTAACTTTTTATAGTTCGAAGAAAATACAGGAACCAGTTCAATTAAGAGCAAGGAAGAGAATCATAGCATACCTGTTTGGGTGACTCAGTCACTGTGTACCTCGTCCAACCAGGATGAAAAATCCATTTTTTCGGTATAGATGGCAATTTTCGAATATTAGCTGCTTGCATGAAAAAGCGTCTATACGGTTCAAATTGCTTCATGGCAATATTTTGGAAATGGTCCAGTAAATCTGAACCTTCTAGATTTGGCAATTCAAGCATTTCAAATGGATCATTTTTCACGGCAGTTTCCGGAACAGGGTAACTACCAAAGAGATGACGATGTAGTCGTTCCGGAACCAGCTCAATTTTCTTTGGAATGAATGAACTATTCCTGTTGGAAGTTGACGGCTCTTCCGATGAACTTACTTCTACTGCATATAAACGTTTTACAACAAACTGTGGTGTTGTGCGAACCGCCGATAAACTGTTCCGGATTAACATTTCCTGAAATGATCAGTGAGAAAATTATTGGAAAATGAATAAGACCGTATTATGCTTAGATTGTTCATTCAACTGCTCCGTTCAATAATACTTCGATAGAATAGCATAGTTATTTATCCTCATCTACAAGATGCGTAATTATATGTGTAGTGATGTGCCAACGATAATTATAGCAATAGCTTTGCACCACAAATTTGTATTCTTTTTTATCGACTGAACGAGTGAAATGTCACGTTTAACCGTGAAGTTTCAAACGATATATATTCCAGTTACGTACTTGAGGTATGCTTCAAGAAACCCAACAGAAAACATAGATTAATGCAGATAATAATGATTTATTTGCTACGACGAACCAGCGATCAGCAGTAAATACAATTTAAATAAAGGTATATATATATATCCAAAAGTACTGAGTTGCATGTTCCAAAAATGAAAAATCGGTAGGTTTCTACTTCAAATTTCACAATTTTATAATTCGGAATCCACAGCCATCTCATTTTTGTACATCAGTTAATCAGATGGAATAATGACACAAAAGAAGTTTTGATGAAATGCGCTAAGTGAGTTTTGAATTTTAACAAAATATCTTCATTTTATTTTACTACGAGGTAAACTTTGAGTTTATCGCGCCAATTCCAAAAGTGCATTTTCTCGCGCAATAACAAGCCTGTCAAACTGAATTATATAAGTGGTACCATCATGCCAATGCGCGCTAACTTTGCATGGAAAATTGCTTGCCTAAAAGAGAAACAGTCTATAATTTCTTCTAAGAACAAGAGGCTGTAAAGCACACTCCGTCGAATATAAAACGCCAGTATCGAATTCTAAAATTGAAAATTCTAACCTCTAAAACCGCTTCAATAATACCAGCAATAAACGATGCACAATTCAAGTTCCCTTTATCTTTTGGCACGGATATGTATGTATTTACAATGGGCTCTTTTTCAATCAGTAAATCTAAATAAAGAATATCTTTTTCGATAGGTCTACAAAACAAGGAGTTTTACCGAAATAATGTGATAACTAGATCCATATTTCACACTCAGAGAAAAAAAAAAAAATGGATCACCATGAAATGTATGCATGGGCCTGAAGTAAGAGAAAAAAGAAGTAGGTTCACAATCATTATAGTTTTTCACGCACGTTTTGAATGAATATACCATAACGTGTGCAGAAACTTACACTGGCAGGGATCATCATTACTGCGCTCCAGCTTATCAGCTTCTTTGTTAAATAAATTTTTCCAGATTGTTCCTTTGACAAACATTAGCATATTCAGTAATTTCGTTTCACGCCTGTAACCTTTCTCTCGCAGTACAATAACATCTAGCAAACGGCTGCCAACGAATNAAAAAAAAAAAAAAAATGGATCACCATGAAATGTATGCATTGGCCTGAAGTAAGAGAAAAAAGAAGTAGGTCCACAATCATTATAGTTTTTCATGCACGTTTTGAATGAATATACCATAACGTGTGCAGAAACTTACACTGGCAGGGATCATCATTACTGCGCTCCAGCTTATCAGCTTCTTTGTTAAATAAATTTTTCCAGATTGTTCCTTTGACAAACATTAGCATATTCAGTAATTTCGTTTCACGCCTGTAACCTTTCTCTCGCAGTACAATAACATCTAGCAAACGGCTGCCAACGAATTTTCCATAGCCTGCAAGCCTAAAATTAATTATATTATTCCCACCAAATACATGCATTTTTTAGACAACAATTTTCGGAACTGAGAGTGGAGGACTTGAAAATAAGTGAAAAACAAATTCAAGGACTTATTGTTTAATCTTTAATTGAGCTCTCATTGAAAATAAGAAAGGTCATCTCTTCGTTTTTTTTTTCACTACATAATCATCTTACTGAGTTTAATTAATTACAAAATTTGACAAAAAAGCTATAACTTAGCAAAATACTGACTTATCTTGCAGATCGCTAACTGTATTAGACCGATTATTTGCGTATCGTATCATTTCCGCAAACAACAAAGCAAATGAAGAAAAATTTACCTAAAAATATTAATACAATTTATTTTTCACTGGTTATTTTAGAAAAAAAAAAAAAAAAAAAAAAAACATCAACGNCTCTCATTGAAAATAAGAAAGGTCATCTCTTCGTTTTTTTTTTCACTACATAATCATCTTACTGAGTTTAATTAATTACAAAATTTGACAAAAAAGCTATAACTTAGCAAAATACTGACTTATCTTGCAGATCGCTAACTGTATTAGACCGATTATTTGCGTATCGTATCATTTCCGCAAACAACAAAGCAAATGAAGAAAAATTTACCTAAAAATATTAATACAATTTATTTTTCACTGGTTATTTTAGAAAATAAAAAAAAAAAAATTTAGAAAAAAAAAAAAAAAAAAACACCAACAGTAACTAGAACACGTGAAGCCATACTTTTTACAGATACTTTCCAAAACTCTACATCCATTACTTGCAAATATGAAAATTCAAAACACAGTTTTCGAAATTGCCAGTCCGATCACTTGTTCTTTCAGACAAACTTGTAACCGAATCTTTCTAAGAAAAAAAATAAAATAAATAAAATAAAACCTCTGTTTTTCCTCTACTCAATGATTTGTCCAGTATACTTACGTGTTTCCCACTTGCAACCCGTTGCATTTTGAGTTAATCTGCAAAACGAAATAAAGGCATATGTTCATCTCCGAACACACAGATAAAAAAAATTCTTACTACAACACAACGACCTTAAACTGATGGAAATTATAGACCTGATCATCACTGTTCGTGCTCATGAATAGAGCTAGAATGTAGTGGAAAAAAAAAAGGCCAAATGGTCGAAGTTCGCTCTCCTATAGTAATAAATAAGTAATGAGTCACTAGAAGTGATCTAATTATTATTCTCAAATAATTCTACCAGAAAAAGATTAAATGAATTTTCTGGAAAAAATTAGTAATCCTGGAATTGCAGCAAACACTTATGTAATTGGATCATAATTAGACAGCTACTCTTGCATGACATCAAACTTCATCCTTGTGCTTGAATTGAAAAGCTCATTTCAAATCAGCTTTTGGAATTAAACTGACCTCAGCACCGAAATGAAAATTTGAATTCATTAAGCGATATAAGACTGACAAGATTTGTATTTACGAATGCTACAGATCAAATCCCGTAAAATGCTTCAAAACAATAAATGTTCGTCTTATCCTGTCGCACAGTTTATACAGGATTTCTAATCCAGAAACCTGAGCTTGATCTTTAATCCGTAACCGGAAAACGAGGCTCATAAAAATCCATTCCGGTAAAAGCAGTGATCAAGTCTCTCAGTTGTATTGAAACGTAAGTTTTTATTCGATAAATACATACACAACAATAACTGAACAAATGAAAATTTGCACTTCAGGTATATTTAAAAATAAAGCGACACTAAAATCCCATTTTTCTTACCTATCCTTCGAATTCTTTCAAGACCAATATTTTTAGCAAATTTCCATATTTTATAATAATGACCAGACAACAACCAAAAACCTTCCTTTTTCCCTAACTCGAATAAGAGAAAAAAAAAACCAAAAAAGAATGTCAACAAAAAAATATAGAGAAAAATGAGAAACACAAAGACCATATGAAAATTTCCTTCGTTTCACAGATCTTTGCCGAACTCGCGATTTATGTAATGCGGTTGACCGAACTTGATACAACTTAATATTTGGTTCATCTCACAGCGCCAGTTCCGTTTACCAGAAATGGTGCATTTGAAGTACACATTCAATGTCTATGCTTCAATCATTTTAAGCAAGCTTTGAAAGAAGAATAAATTGAAGACGTTTCGTTCCAACTCCTTTAATATTCAAATAATTGCTTTATTAATGAGAGCTAATCAGACGTTTTAGAGGAAACAAGCTACCAGAAGCTCGTCACAAATACAGTCAACTCTACACTATCCCAACCACACTCTTACTATAAATGCCTAGCATTACTGCAACACTTAACAGTAAAACTAATAGCCGTTCACACTACTTAGGTGTCTCATAGATGTACGATACATTTGTGTGTGCGCGTTTTTTTTTTTTTTAAAGGAGCTTAGCAGAATTATAAAAGGAGCCACTTATACTATCATACACAATTTTTAAATCTAAACATATAAAAAGGAAAAATGCCTTAGAATATAGCTGGTTTTCAGTTTTCCGAAAATTTCTCACAGTATCAAAATTTTTCAGGTTCAAAATAGGCTGAATTTACCCAATCAGCAAACTTCCAACCTACATCCTTATTGCACATGCTTTCCAACCAACCAAACATTTCCGCCTCTGAAAGTATATAACACAATTTCGCCAAATATTTCATATGATGGGATAAAATAATACAAAAAAGGAAAAAATTCCCGAAATTTTGAAGTTTGCCGCGTCAAACAAGAAAAAATTGTACCTTTGTATATAAGAGGCTCCAAAACTAGATGTTTCCTACTGTCTGCATCCTGATGTGTACTGAAATCAAATAAACAAATCAAATTATTATCAGATAATTATAAAAAATATAAATACCATGTCCCTAAATTCATTGAATTAATGATCCACTCGCTTCACCGACTATGTCGCTATGAAAATGTAGATTTTTAGTGCATAAAGCAGCAATAAGAGAATGAAGCAGCTAATCTTCTGACATTACCTTCAATTAAGCTGTTAGAATGTATAACATGACTGCATCACATAAAACCTGACAAACAGTCCGAACTAGGGAAGATCAGGTGTTACTCGAAATTTAACAAAACTAACTATTTAACTCCAGTAGCATCGTTAGGAATTAATGAATGAGTGAAATTAGAAAATGACGGATGATGTAATTTTTCAGACCTTTCTCCTGTTACACATTGAATCCTACGCTGGTTTGATATATGTGGGTTTCTTGGAGCGATCAACTGGTTTAGAACCCTTGAATAATTTCCGTTCTGTATTTTACATATTTTGATCAGCTTAAAAACTAAAGTCCAAATTCAGTTCAAAATATACGAAATTAAGGTGGAGTAATTAAAAGTCGGCAATAATTAGGTGGAGTATAAGTTAAAGAAAAAATATATAGCTGAAGCTGAAAAAAGATAAAAATGGAAACCAGATATCGAATCTGAAGCTTACGGTAAAGCCTCACATTTCAGAATTTCTATGCCCATTTTTCCAATTCCGACTTTCCATCTCCTTAGATGATGCTAACGCAGCTGAACGATTTTTCTTTGATTGCGCAAAATTTGCCTGATAGACATTTGGAAGAGAAAAACCACCAGGCGTTCGCTCAGGAATTATACTGTTTTCACAGGGAGTCAACTTTGATGATTCTGAACGCTGGGATGATAATGTCCGGCTGTAATTCGTAGACTTTTCTGTTGACGGGAAAAGCGGATCTAGGTTTACTGTCGTGAGAAATTGTTTTGATTTCGAGGGGTCAGGATAAGTACTACAGCCTTTGACAAGCTGACTGTGATACAGATTCCGCATATATTTCACGGCAGTATGAGACGCCTCTAGTGGTTCGGATAACGGCGGTGATATATGTCCGATTTTATTTGATCTGTTCAATAATGGATCTTTTTTACAGTTCTCAGGCACTCTTGGCATTGGTTCTTGAGGTGCACAAGGCAGAAAGTGTGGTCCACGAAAGAACGAAGTAGGAATCGAAATGTCATAGAACATTTCGATATCACTGACGTTTAAATTTGAATCAACGACTTCATCTCCTTCACTACGTGGCAACATTTTATTGCCAGAATTACTGTTCTCAACAACGGAAAATTTTTCATCGCTTAAGGACGATTGGTAAATCGAAGGTATCTGCCTTTCGACAAAACGATTTTTAACAAAATTTGGCTTCAATCTTCGACGAGGATAGGAAACGATTT
This sequence comes from Setaria digitata, assembly GCA_003640385.1. Classification (NCBI taxonomy): domain Eukaryota; kingdom Metazoa; phylum Nematoda; class Chromadorea; order Rhabditida; family Setariidae; genus Setaria; species Setaria digitata. The sequence continues at coordinate 19,160 of RCAB01000380.1, read as the reverse complement.
CTTGGTAAGCTGGAGCAGATGCAACTGAGAGTGAATGCTGGTCTGTGACCAAATCAGCTGAATTCCACAGCTTATCAATCTTGACATCAACAACATGAGGACTGTGTGGATTGCGTGAGGGAAAGCTCACTTCCAAACAATCCAATTGTGGAACTGACTGCTGGTTATGTAACGATCTTCCAGTATCGTAACGGGATCCATTATGATTTGTGATACTTTTCGATTCATAATTTTCACCATGAATTGGTCCAATAGATGCAGGTTTTGTTTTTGCCCTTAAAATAAAATTATCCAGTCGAGTGCTGCTTGCACCGCACATTACGGCTAATGGCTTCTTATCTACTTTTAAGGTTCTTTTTTCAAGAAATGTTGATAACGGCGTTTGGGTATCCCCAAGTGACCTCTGGAAGTGCATTCCGAAAAATCGTTGAAATGATTGTACGATAATTACTCGAAGCTCATGAAGTACGAATCTAAGTGACGAATTCTTCGTAATTTCTTCGTAAATGAAAAGAACAACAGTAATTTATGAAACTAACTGCGGTATTTTGAAGATACTCACCCTTCAAATTTTGGTAACAAAGAATTAATCGGCATATGTTGTTCTGTGAATTCGTATGTGGGGAAAATATGTTTCTTGCAAAGCGTAAAAAAGTTGAACCTGTAATAAAAAGAATAATAAACAAAAAAAAAAAATCAAGAATGATAGGTGGAAACAACAAGTAAATCTTTCGTAGGGTACCCATTAGGATGTGGATCCAATAACAGCCCTTCTAAACCTGAAGTACTTCACAAAAAGCAACTTACGCCGCTTTGTGGGCAGCAAAGAGGGAGCAACTCCTGGCTTGGCAATGCTTTGTATATTTCAGTTTAGCATGAAAATCACAAGTTACCGCCTCACAAAACACTGCACTGGGCCACTGTTCGCTCATTTCTGCTGCAACTTCAGCTTTAATTCCATCATCTATGCAAACTCCACATACTGTCGCATAGATGGCCATGAAGTAATCCTCCAAAGTTGCGAAACGCGTCTCAATACGAGCTTCAATTTTGATAGTTACGAAAACATTGCATTAAAATAAACTTAAACCACACAATCACACACCCACTATAACAGACTACTTGCTAATGAAGCGACACTAAATCAACTCAGCACTCGAGTTACCAGGAATTTTCAAAAGCAAAATTGGAATTGGCAAAATGAATGGCTAATAAAAGTCTATTTCCAATCTTATAAATATAGCAGCAAATGTTTTAAAACAACCCAACAAAGCTATTTGACTAGTACTAATATTTTCATTTTTGTGAGAGAGTGTTCACAGTGGCTAGACGAAAAAATAGCATGCGGCAAGATGTAGATCATAAAGGCTTCGCACTAGAATCTATGAACTATAACAAAAAATACTTACAAAATGACTTTTCCTTTGCTTCCAGAAAAAGAGCATCAAATGAACCAACAACTACATTCCATTCTTTGGAAAGCAGCAGAAGTTTTATACCATCACCGTCGATCTGCGTAAATGCCTTAATGTCATCCCAGACTTGGGCATAATCAAATCGGACATCAGCCGACATCCTGTCGGAATTCATCAACAATCCAGTTATCCGCTCTATAATAATAATCAAATAAACCCTTAATTTTTCGCCCAGACAGTAAGTAGATTATTACAAAATCGAGTAAATTCTCTTATGTAATTACGATGAATTAAATAGTGTACCATTTTCCTGAGCTTCTTTCTTTAAGCTCGCGCAGAGCTCTTCACATTCCGCAAAACCTAAGATATAATGGCGGTGGTCATAAATCCCATGTTTAATGCTGCATTTCAGCACTGAGATTTCGGATGGTATCATACGCTCATTAGCGTTGTCCTCATAGTAAACATTGACAGTCGCAATCGTAACCTCAGACCCACAGAAAAAGTCCTCTTTGATTGTCTGATCTATAATATAAAACAGAAAATTGTTTTCATAAGTCGAGAAATTAAAGATTAGTTTCCGAAGTAAATTTGACTGGATAATAAAAACAAGCGATTAAGATGAGCTGCAACAGACTTTTTAGTGCTGATTTTGAAAAGTCGAATCATTAGAATCTACATGTTAATCAATTTTCGATTTTTTTTTTTTCTTTTTACGAAAGAACCTTTTCGTACAAATTTCCACTGATAATGATCAATGAACTCTCTTCGATCACTTTCACGCTTTCCTTCGAAATCATCGTCAACGCCAGCGAAATACTGAAGAATCAGGTACCAAGAAGAGAACAACAAAATTCGATAAATTTTGAGAGTTAAATTACAATATTTTATTAAAATTAAAATTGCGGAAGAATTATCATACATAAGCAAGTAAAAAACAATTGTTGATTAGAAAAAACCACTATTAATTGAAATAACTCATTTTCTAACGATTAGACCAACTAAGAGTCGACATGCCAAAATCTCACGTCCCGAAACTATTTAAACATACCTTACGCGAATATTCGCCAACTTCATCGTAACGCCGTGATACTGGCATGATATTAGAAGATTTTGATTTCTAGAACATAACCAGCTAAATATGAGTAAAGAATAAAGATGCCCCAGCGGGGAATCCCGTACTACGTATTCTTATAGATGAAAAAAAAAAAAAAAAAAAAATGAAATAAACCCACTTCACGAGTGAGATGCCTTCGTCGATTATTTTCCAGCTGTCTTAACATCCTTTCATGCTGATACGCTTCAGAGCTATTATATTCTTTTGCTTTTGCTCTCCATTCTTCCTTCGCTTCAGTACTTAACTTCTAAAAAAAAAAGAAGCCTATTTCTGTCTGTATCCCAACAGTTCTCGACAACATTCCTCACCACAAACACATTCTATCAACTAACATTTCATAACGTTATAATTATGTATGCTAAGCCAATTATGTACTTTTACCATTACTTCAAATAAGCTACGGAATTAAGCACTGTTCAATCTTTTCTTTCCAAAAATATATTCAAAATATTTTTTTTGTATCTACGAATTTGTTCTTTGTCACCCCTAATAAAGGTTAGAAAGTCCAGAAAATCGGTCAGTAAAGCACAAAAAAAAAAAAAAAAAAAAATTAATGCACAATAAAGTGAGTAATTGCATGCTGAAACAAAGTAGCATGGAAGAATGATAATATTGACAATTAGTAACAAGAATTAAAAATATAACGATAATTAAGGATGAAAACTAATAATAATTGATAACATATAACAGCTAACGACAATTAATAGCTAACAATAATTAAAACCACTAATGGCCAAAATTTATACCATTTAATAACAGCTAATGATTAACAAAAATTAATAATTAGTGCCAGCGGAAAAATATTAATAACTAATAACAAGTAACAACCGATAACAATTAATAATTAAAGAAGATGACCAATGATAGCAACTAATTAGCTGATAATAGCAGTAATCAAAATAAAAAATGGTAATAAACAATGATGAAAATTATTAATTAATGGTAAGAAAGATTAATAGTAATAAGAATTAATCATAATAAAGATAATAACTAATAAAACGATAATTGATAACAGTTAATTAATAAGTAAATTAATTAATAGCAAATGACGAGTAGCAAATACCAAATTAATTAAAGGATCAACAGATAATAAGTATTAGACAATAAATGATAGATCATTAGTAATAACAATGGTAAGTGGTGGTAAACAATTAGTATAGCTGATGATTGACAATCTAATTAACAATGATGCATAACAACTGATGATGATGAATAGCAGTTCATTGAAAGTAACGAATGGTAATTAATAGCAATTAATAAATGATAGTCTGTAGCAATTAACGATGACTATCAAAAACTGATAAGTGATGACAATTTCTACTAATAACTAATGATTAACAATAATTAATGGCAACTTACAATATTTGACTGACACTAAGTACGCTTGTGATGAGGAGTGATGAGAGAAATTAAGCAGTTACAAATGATATAACAATGGTAAAAATAACTATAAGAAATTACAGTGCACGAAAACAAAAGATGAAAGATCACAGTATATAAATCTTATGTATAATGAAATAAAAGTAATAGATAATAATGATAATAGAAATAATACATGAGATTATGATACATAGTAGAGTAAGCTTTGTGATCCGGAGTGATTTTCATACTAAATATAAGTGATAATTTATTAGTAATAAAAATTAAACATACAGTCCAGTAATGTCCACCGAGCCGTGCCAAATCCGCTGTACGCAATCGTCGACCGAATTCTCGTTCCAATTTCGGTTTAACAAAATATTTCAGATATATCCAGAAGCCGGATTGCTTATCGTTGGATCCCTTTACCATTGTGCGTTTTTGTGTTCATTAGAATTTTTCCCGCTCCATACCAGTTAAAACTGGACTGCTCCCCTACAATAACAAATTGAAACACGATAATTCAACATACACAGGCATCAGTGATGCTCACTGCTGTGAAATTGTCAATTTCACGGTTTGGTGACGAATATTAGATTCCATTCAAAATTCCTTTTTTCCTCATCAGGAATTGAATATTAGCCGTCTTTCTGTTTGAATATCTCTGAAATTTCCTTTTCCGCTTCACCAAAATACCACAGAACAGCGAGAGACGGAAGATCGCTAAATTCGCATAGCTTATAGATGAGGAAGAAGACGACATGAATTAGTGCATTAACGTGGCCCTGTTAAAAAATGAGACCGTGAAATGAAAATGATGTTAGCATGGCAACTTCTTGACGTTTCCGTTGATGTTTATGGTTACATTAGTTATGGGCGCATCAGTTAGGCAACTTTTCACGAGATGAATTGTTGTATGGGATTAATTTAGAAATGAATGGATTTTTAACATAAGTCTAATGGATCTAGCTTGTTTGGTATTTGAGTTTGTTGCTTAGTAAGTTTATATATATGTGGTATGTGGCTTGGTATGCTCAAATTCATTTCTCTGTATTTCTCTTCTACAGCTGCGTATTATTTTATTGAAAATTGCATGTATTTAGTTGTATTTCTCTTGTTATATCTAGAAATTGAACTTTCTGCTCCAAAAAAATATTATCTTTCATACAACTTTCTTGATCAGTATTAGCTTAAAAAGTAGTTGATTTGATGTATATAATTTTAGGAGGACTCAGAATATTTCTATATATCCTTTTTGTTTCACGATTTTTGATAATATGATATTTTAGACTTTTGAAGCTGATGAATAATTTGAATTTCCTCCGTGAAGAGCCACCGTTAAATTGGCTGGATTATTTTGTTAATCGAAAAAAATTTGAGAAGTTTTTAGATGCTGAGAAGTCAGGTAAGAGTTCTGATTTATTTAAAAGTGTATTTGCTTCTGATGTTTTATTTTTTGCTACGAAAAAGGAATTTGACTGCAATCGCATGTAAATGTTAAAATGCCTATTTTATTCTTTCTGCGGCATATTTATCAATGATTTAAATAATAGCATCTAGAACACGTAGCGGTATCTTTTTTAATTTTTCAACATTACATTACTTCCATACTTAGGTTAGAGTTGATAAATGAAAAGATACGTTTAGAAACTGCCATTTTTAGAAATTATCTGGTCGAAGGAAAATATGAATAATTATTAAACACCTGCTTTTATTTTTGAAAATAATGATTGTTTAGATGTGAAACAGTTATCGACATTGGCAAACCAATTCACCGAGCAAGCTATATCAATTGATAAAGAATGTGATATGTTAGTACGAAAAGAATGTGATGAAGGTTTCTGTTTTAGATTGTATTTTTGCTATTATTATTTTAAGCAAAAGTTGTCCGGAAGAAAAGTTAATGCATACTGGAAAAAAAGATGCATATTTTGTGGCCGTAGAACTGGTACTGATTAAACCTAAATTGAGATTTTGTGTGGTACTACTAAATAAGCAGTGAAAGGCAAGATTAATGAGCAAGAGAGTACAACATATATTAAATATATTACTTTAAATGGGACTTTTCTAATAAAATGAAATATGCTATTTCAGAAGACATAGTATACAATAGATGTAAATCAGCCAAATTATGGATTTGTGCTTTATCGTGCTTCGCATCTGTCAACTGGAATCTTGACCTTATGAAGCAGTGGTAGGTACCTTAAGAAAGTGTAGTTTTATTTTTCTGAAAGTTTAGTAAACAGTTGTAATTTCCAATAAAAAAATCTGCATACCGCGAGGTCTACCGACCTAAGATATCAAAATTTAATATTAATACATGATGACTTTAGGAATGAAGATCATTGACTGAGCTAATCTCTCAATTTTTGTAGAGAAACAGAGATGATTTAAGAAGAAAGAAAGAGTTGCTTTAAATGAACTATATGTCACTTACCTCTGATAGAATTGAAGTATATCAAGTATGTTCCTAGTCACTTGTGGAATTATAATTCCCAATTAATCCATTAGTCACTTCTTTTTCCTTTCCAGCTGCAATGTTATATCCATGAAATCTCTTATGAATCGACTTGTGGCATTTTGTTATCCATCAAAAACAATAGTACGTACATCGTTATTTTGAATGTCGCACATATTCTTTGTGTACTGTGGTATGCAAAAGGTCTTCTGAAAAATTGACTTATTTTATGACTCGCTTCCTCATTTGAGGTGGAAAAATTTTTATCGACTTACCGGTTTGTTGATTTTAAGAGTTCGAGTGATGATGTATTGCCAGTGCTAGCTGAAGTTTATGCGGACTCCAAAACCGAATTTGAAAAACCGGAACAACTTTTTGCGTGTTGGTTATATGCGACATGGCTACTCAAAATTGATGTTGATGGACGTTTTCCTGAAACTGTTGCAAAACCAACTGTTAGCAATCCGTAAGTTCTCGCATTGTTTGGATTGGATATTTCAATAATTTATTGTAACGACGTTATGTAGAATTAAATCACACTCTCAGTGCAACTAATTAGCATTNAACTGTTGCAAAACCAACTGTTAGCAATCCGTAAGTTCTCGCATTGTTTGGATTAGATATTTCAATAATTTATTGTAACGACGTTATTGTAGAATTAAATCACACTCTCAGTGCAACTAATTAGCATTCAAATTTCCAAATTTTGGGTAGATTTAAGACATCTCGTAATTATAAGTAGATTGAAGAATTCACTTTGCCTTTCTGATAATTCGATGGGATTATTTCATGTCGCAAACAGTTCTATATTCAGATAATTCTCATCACTAGTTTTCTCACCACTTTTTTTTTGGATGTACTAGCAATTTAGATATCAACTATTATCAGTAAATTAACAGAATTATTTGGGATAAGAAACTGTACATGTTGTTTTTTAGACTAAATCAGTTCGATGCAAATCTCATGCAAGCGGAACAGCTCAAAAACTGTATTGCAGAGGTTACCATTTTATTTAGCAGCATAGAAAATAATTTATGAATAAGCAACCGTTGTGTTGAATTTAAATACGGATATTTTTTGTTTTATTTCATAATTGCATTATTGGCTACATTTGTAAGACAATTCGACATTGACTTTTTTTTTTTTTTTTTTACAGTTGCGACTGAACGCTGAAGGTGCAGAGAAACTTCTGAAAAAAATGTTAGAGAGCAGTAGAAAGATTCAAATGATTTTGCCTACAAAAGACTGCTTCTTAGATGCTTTAACAAAGGTTTCATGTTCATAATTTTTTGTTCTTCCGCAAATCGTACGAGTGTTACGGTGGAATAGCTATAGTGGAGTCGCGTATAATTTATAACTGTAAAACTAAAAAATATTGTGCATAAAAGGTTTTACTGAGTATCATGTTGGATATAAAAATACTTGATCCAGTTTAACTTTTATCGCTATGTTACTATCATAAAATCTAGAATTTTTCATTGAAATAATTTCGAAAAAAAATTGATTTCTGTTGAATGATATGCGTATCTGCTCATTGAGTGTGGAAATCTATCTTGCCACGTTGTATTACCTTTTTTTTTTTCTGTTTAAAAGATTGTAAAGCTCCAGGAACCGGATTTAAGAACTGAAGATGTTTTAAATTTGGGGAACGTGTGCACAGCTTCAGTCCCAGTTCCTAATTTTCAAGTATCGTGTGTACGATTGGACCAGAGTTGTTGGACGTTAACGGTAATAAATCATTGCCAATTTTTATTTCTTATTTAAAGTTAAAACAGTTGAATATCTTTCGTATTTGTGTGTATTTCCAGATGTTGTATTCATTGATGTGCACTCATTTTGCTGCTGGTAAAGTACAAGAAACAAAAAATGATTTGGAAAAGGTATCATTTTTTTTGTTTCAGCAATGATTAAAAGAAATTTCATGGTTTTTAGACAACTAGTCTAAAAACCATGAAATTTCATTTTTTATTTTCATTTTTTCTTCTCACAAGAATTTTTAGATTGTGGATACACTTAGTTGAGTGCTTCGAAATTTCACTATAGAAAAAGTTACAAACTCATAAAATTGTGTGAAGTTTTCCAAGTAAAATTACAGATTATGAAAAACTGGCCAAAATATAAGAAAGGTTTAAAGGATAATCGTGCACCAATTGTTGACATAAATGAAGATGATTTGGCCGGTTACTGTGATGCACACTGCATTACGCATTCTTTTCGTCTTTCCACTCCACGTTCTTACAATGAAGTCCTGAAGTTCGGAACAGTCACCGAAAAAGTTGCTATTTCTTCTCTTTAAAAATTGATTTGAAAATGTTTTTTCTTTTTTTTTTAAGGTGCACATTTAAGTCTTTTCCAAGCAAGGGCAGATTTAAAGCTGAATTTCATATGTGGGCTGAAACTAACCGCTTTCAAACTTTGATATTTTATTGAAATGTTTGTTATAACTACCGATAACTTCCTCATAAGTGTTGATAATTTTTTTTTATATCTAGACATTAGATATTTTGGACAGTTGCTCAATGGTCCATCGACTGGAATGTCAAAGAATTGCTTGTACTTCAACGGCTGCTCTGGCAGATGACATTTTGGCCGAAAATATTGTTTCAGAATATTGCAACGGTTTTCCTGCAACTCTAAGCACATTAACGAAGTTAGCAGCGAACAAAGCAATCGTTTCTCGTTTGGTCTCGGTTTGTTTTTTCTTTTTTTTTTTTCATCTATTTTGAAATCCACTTTCAAACATTAAATTTGCACATTCACTTCCAATTATATAGTTTAAAAAAAGAAGTGTTGCTATTTTAATGTTTGCAGTTCTTTTTCTTACTTCTCTTTTTTTTTTTTTTTTTTGAAATTTTATTATTTTTCTTTGAATTGATCAGATTTGTTCGCGGTTTGTAAGGAAAGGAGCAGATATACAACATATGAAAGAAGTGGTACAATTTTTCTCTACGAAAATACCGAACTTCATTGAAGAATTTGAAAACGTGAGTGGAACTGTAAAAATTCATACCTTATATTTTTAAATTTTAAGTTATTCCTATTCACACGATTGTTAATAGGAAAAAGCTAATTGGTATTTCGTTAAGGTAAACCCTGATTGTGATAAGAAATACTTTGGGAAATTCAAAGATATTCCACGAGGAACGGTTTATCCCTTACCAAGTGTATCTTCCATTAGAGGTAAGTGGTTCTTCTAACTATAACATATATTTTTTAAAATTTATTTTTCATCTTAATACAAACATATTCTTTTCAGTGAAGTTTTTTTTTTTTTATCCTGAAACTAAATTTACAAATGGCAGTAATTACTTTAAGAACTATTAAACGGTGGTACGGATGTTTGGAGATTGATTGTTTCATTTGATATGAGCGAAATCAAATCATTGTTTGCTAAAATGACCGGAAAAATCACTGTCCCGCGGCGTGTAAGTTCATTCCTACTAATATCACCGTGTAAATAACTTTGTATGTAGTATCAAAGAATTCTTTTTCAGTTTCGAATTAGTAGAATGATTGGTGATGTTATATCAGCCGCCGCTTCACAGGGAAACTTTGAACATATCAATCTGTTGTTAGGCAAATTAGAACAACTGGCAGTTATTGGGGTATGTATTTTTTCGAGTTAGCTGATTACGAACAAGAAAAGAATATATACTTTTTCAGAGTAAGTGCTTGCAAAATTTTTTACAGAATTTGAATGAGTAGATTTAACTGCTAGAAATTTGAAGCAGTTTAGGATGGAACTCATTGGCGTACATTTTGCAATGATTGCGTAAAAGAAATGGGGCCATTAGGGAAGATTCAAGAGATACAAGTGCGATTTGCTTTTGATGCTGTTCGAGTTCAGGTTTGTTTTGGTAACCTATTAGCTCCTTAAAAAAATTTTGGGTAACTTTTCTTTCATAGATCTGTCATATTGGTTGAATTTACGATGAAATGAGTAGAAAAGGGTGTGAAAGTTTTGAGTTTGGGCTTTAAACTATTAAAAATCGAATTTGTGACTCCAACATTAATTCTTGAATACTTTATGATTAAAACTATGATCCATTGTTAAAATCATAATTTGTCTGCCTACTTATTATAGTCAAGCAAAGTTATGTTTATTTTGGGGGTTTAGGTACCACTATTATCTGATGTACAGTAGTCTACGTCAAGTCCACTTTGCGTTGTGCATAGTGATTTTAGCTTACTGAGTTCTTAGTTCATGGTTATTATTTTTTATTTTTTTTTCTTAGTTCATGGTTTTTTTGACTCTACAATTTAGCTGGAATGTTGGCATGCTCGATTTTCAAGAGTATCGAACAATTCTCAGTTTGTCCATGTTACTCAAGCATTAAATTCGACGGTAAAGGCACTGATACAGTCATCCATGACAAGTCCTGTAACAATGGGCAAAATGATGCTGCATACGGTTACTTTCTTCATTAATACAAGCGAATGGGATTTTCTGTTGCGCTCTTTTGTAAAGTGAGTCTCTGATAATCCTTTTACTTGTTTTGAACAAATATATTTGTTCTGATGTCATAACGATAGCGATTTTTTGATTAAAATTTGGCTTCTTTAATCTGGATTTATGTTTAGCGAGGTTTAGAAATTCGAATTTTCTTCTTTATTACGAGTATTATTTAGCCCAGAAGCCCACTCAATAATCTCTGCTTCCTTCATTTAAGATTAAAAAGCCCATTCTTGGACGCAGCAAAAATGATTGCTGCTTATATGACAAGTACTGATCCTGCTGTTGCTCGACAGATTGTCGAGGGTCCATGGTGGCACGTTATGAATTCAACCTTCCACGAACTTCCATCGTGCAGGTATATGTTTTTCATAAATAGCATTTATTTTCTTTTTAGAATCGTAAATTCTCTTGATTTTCGAATTTTTTTAATATCATAATATGAATATCTGAATCATAATTTGTTTTCTTACTGGTTCTTGGTCTTTGAACAGAGTAATTTGTTGCAGTAAAAGACGAAGCGATGGATCTTTGGTTCGTGAACAAACAAAACAATTGCTAACAAGAATTCAATTTTTAGATATGTTACGACTTATCAAGGTATACACACGGATTAATGATCATGTTTTATCTGAAATGGAATTTAAAAGAGTCGAATGAATATGAATTCGATGTTTTTTATGAACTCCTTTTACAGCAAATATGATTACAGGAATACCGAACTATATCATTTCTGATTAGCTTTCTGGGCAAAATGTTTGGTGTAGCTGGAAGTGCTACGAAAATGAAAAAGGAATCCGATGGGTTGTTATTAGGACAAGATATTAGCAAGGATATATTTGTTGAACATCCCGATTATTGGCAATCCAGTTTCGAGTAAGCAATATTTGTTAATTTAAAGGAATAAGCTAAATTGCTGCAAAGCTTAATTTTTTTTAGGAAAAATTTAAGGAACAGACTGTTAATTTACGGGACAGACAAGCGAAGCGATATTTTTCCTTTATTTATTTATTTTTGTGATCGGAATCTTCTTGATGAAGCAATTTTCAAAAATAGCTACTGACTAAGAAATTCTGGGACAACGTCTCAAACTTTAATTGTTCGCAAGTTTAATTGTACTAGTCCCACATATATCAAGATTCAAGATCAAACTTTCACTAGAGAGCGAACAATTATTAGAGACTTCATACGTCTTTTTCCGTTACAAATTATTATTCCGTATTTCCAAANTTTTTTTCTTTTTTTTTTTTTTTTTTAGAAAGAAAGGATCTGATGAAGAACTGTGTTTCAATCTGCCATTTTTAACGGAATGTCTGGATACTATTTTCAAGAACGCTTTAATCGTTAATCCAATAAACGCATTCTGGTTGCGATCCTATGCCGATTTCTGTTACGGTGAATGAAATTATTGAATTTTTCGCTTTTTTTTTTTCATGTCATTAAGAGATCTTCTTGTTTTGGATTGATTTTGATCATCAAATCAATGGTTCTACTTGTTTATTAGTTCAGCTTGCGATAAATATGCTGATGCTCTAGTTCTCTACATGGAAGCATGTGTGGCTTGTAGCGATTCCCTGTTGAGGCCTCTTCCTGACAATGTTGTTGATGATATGGTAAGTTCTTTGACTTTACTGATTTACTATTCACTAAAATTGTTTGCTTAATAGCATGATCACGAGACTTTATAGAAATTAATTGTTTAACAGCAAAGCTGTTCGCTGTTTAGACTAAGATTTAATAAAATAAGTAGAGCACAATCGTGCTGCTAATAATATCAATTGACTAAGAAATACATAGTTTTCGTTGCAGATAACAAGATTTTTTTGCACTTCAAGTTCAATATTTTGTTTTCTTTTAATAGAAAGTAAGCTCAAAAAAATGTTTCTTAGATGTGGCTTAAAGTTCAACGATGTTTACGAATGAGTGGTGCAGAAACACTTAGTGCTTTGATTTGTCAGTTGATGCGTAATCCCGTTGAACGTTACGTCCCAACTGCTTCATCTTTATTGGAAACTCATGGTGATACCCTTGATGCTTGTACTGCCTATTTCCCGCTTCTCAGTGATATCAACTTGGCTGAATTCATGAGTGGTTAGTATTCCTATCTTCCTATCATTATTTATTATCATTTTCTAATAAGCATCTTTTTGAGAGAGAATATTGGCTGAATTAATTAAAGGATGAATTACACATTACCAAGTTGCTTTTGGCACTTTTATTTACAAAAAGCGAATTTTGCAACAGCAAATTTCTGCCATCAAAATTAATTGTAAACGACGATAATTAAAAGACATGGTAGACGTTAATGGAACTTATTGTCGATGATAGGCATAGACTTTCTAAAGCATATTTATTTGGAGTATGTGGCTTACTTTGACTCAACACAACAAAACTCATATGGCCTTGGATACCGTGAAGATTGACAAATTGAGTGCTCTTTCATGATTCTGTTCTTAGTTGGTGGAGGGAGTGTTAAAGAGCGAGACTGTAGCTTACTCAGATGTCCAGGGCTGTATTTGCGTTACAGTGAAGAATTCAGCGTGGTGACCGGAAAGCATTGGTAATCCCTTGCAGTAAGACAGGATTATAATTTTTANATGATTCTGTTCTTAGTTGGTGGAGGGAGTGTTAAAGAGCGAGACTGTAGCTTAATCAGATGTCCAGGGCTGTATTTGCGTTACAGTGAAGAATTCAGCGTGGTGACGGGAAAGCATTGGTAATCCCTTGCAGTAAGACAGGATTATAATTTTTATTCAAGATGGAAGAGATCTGGGATAATTTCCGTAGGAATTGGAGAGGTCGAGAGTTCATTTTCGGCGTGAATCTATGTCTTATTAATTGTTTTTGCTAGTTTTCTTACTTTACTGCATTTTCAGATGTATATGAAAAGCTTCATCTTCACAAAAAAGAGCAGCTACTGGTACGGTATTTTCAGCATACACGTTTTTTGTTTTAATTTCTTTTTTGATTTCCACAACAAAAAAAGATTTTTTGCAACAGTAGGTCAGTCTGAAGTCAAGTTTCCTTTCCAGTATGAGAGACTGCAAATTTTAATTCTGGTTATTGTTATGGGATGCTGGCTTTTTTTCCTTAATCTTGAATTTTTAGTTACGAGCAATTTCGGTGCCAGAAATAAATTCTCATAATATAAGTCAGCTTGAAAGGTTTCGAAGACGTGAAAGATTTTTACTTGTTCTTTGCGCGCACGTATTCCGGACGCATTTTTGATTTCATTGTAATATACTCATCTGTGTAAATGAATTATGGTGCTGTAATGCTGGAAATATTTTTTTAAACTAATTGAGTTCTCCAGGTTAGCATAATGATATTTAAACACTTTTGAGCATTTTAGTGATTTCCTTACATTCTTTCTGAAATTGTAAGCTTCAGTCGGAAAATTAAAAGGAGCTCAAAGAAACACTTATTATGAAAGATTTAGGATATTCCTTTGCAACTTAATAAGCATTCAGTTATTTTCTATCATATTGTATGATATTTTGTTTATTTCAATTAAGCTATTGTTCATTATAGATATTCCTTATTTTATTGGATGAGAAGATAGTTGTGTTCTTTGTAAAATAGGTCTAGGCAGCTTCTTGTTCAATGTCTTTCGCAGTAGGGAGTTAACATTTCGATGAGAACTACAATTGATAATAATAAGAATTGCTGACTAATTAAAAAGATGTTATGTGCAAAGGTCAAATGGTTTTGAAATGTTGTGAGTGTATTTTAGGAAAATTTAAATATGCCAAAAAAATTCCTATGATTTTTGCGGTTGTCCATTATTGCATGAAATAAAAGTAAAAAACGTACTTAACATTTGTCCAATATTCGGTATGCCTTTGCAATTACCGGAAAATTGTGTGCATTGGATGATTAAAAGGAGTTTTTACAACTGATAAGAGAAGGGAATCATGCAGATTTTGGTTGCGTTTAGTGTTGTTCTCCTCATATTCTTGCAAAGTAATTAGCTGATGATTATTATGACCTTTAATTTTTCTATGCTCTAAAGCTCACCAAAGCACAATTCTCTTTTGCATAAGTTATTGAATAAAGTGAAAAATTATCATGTGAATGCAACTTGTTAAGTGAGAGGATTTATTGTAAGTATGAAAGAATTATTGTGAACTTGTTTTTCACGAATAAATGTGTACATGAGAAGAAAATAAATTGTTCAGTTACAAAAAACTGGTTTAGTTCAATTTTGTTTCGTAAGCTCTTCAAAATCTCGAAAATACAATTAAAAAGTAGCGAAGAATTACTTTTCCATGTTACTTTTTAAGTGTTTAATAATGCATCTTTTTTTTCGACTTGGTCAGCAAAAAATACCAAAAAGAAAAGTGATTGAATTCGACAGTAGTAAATCTTTATTTGCTGGAAAAAATTTACAAGAATTGACAACATCAAGTTCAACCGAACTGATTCAATGCCGCCCAGTTTTTTCAGTGACAGAGAAAGCGATGACGATAAATTAGCAATGTTCAGAACATTTAATAAATTCTAACTTCAGGTATTCCTACCTTTATTATATGGTCGCTCTATTGACATATACCTTAACTGGTCAGTGTATTTGTTGTATTTACTTAAGTTTCTGACCACTTATATCCTTTTATATCATAGTAGTAGATACTGTTCAGCTATTAATCGCATCCATGGTCGAGTTAATTAATTATCAGCGTAGGAATAACTAAACATAGGCATGAATGAAGCTATAAAAAAAAATTTTTTTTTCTGTGAAGATGTCTGCCCAATATAATTGTCGAATTCATTTATTTACTTCAACTAATATAAAAATAAAAAAGTGAATACGACAAATTATACTGGTAAAGCTGGTAGAAAGCTTGACTTCTTTTTTCTATGATAAGTAAATGAATGATGATAAGCAATCTTGAATGAGTGTTAAAGAAAACTTACATCCCAAATAATGTTGCGTCCACTTTCCGATCATCAGAATTGCTCCTATCATATAGATGATTTAATAATTCCACCATTATCAATAACAAGTAGGCATATCCATTTTATTATAAGCGAATTCAAGCAATTTCAAATTCATGTAAAACTTTCGCCGATGTTTAGATACTTCGTTAATCAGAGTTAGTTTTGAGAAGTAGCATTAATTACATTACCTGAAAATTTTCTGTAAACATAAAAATTTTATTCAGCAGTGATATTTTTTGGTTGCAAAGCAACGTTTCTTGCGCTTTTTCTAATTTTTTAATCCTAAAAGTTGAAAATGAGTCTGTTCCAAAAAAAAAAGAAATTAATAAAAGAAAGAAAAGAGAGGATTAATTACTCACCTTTAACCTATTACAATAATTGACAAGGTGTATTTTGCGAATTTTCATGAGCAATTCGTATATACTCCGAAACTAACGGCGAACAAATTATGCGTGCCATATCAAAATCCATTTTGGCGATGTAAACTCGTTGAGCCTTACCTTTTTGAGGTAAGCAACCAAAAATTGGAACTAGAAGATGCTACTGGATGTTATATTACAACAGATATTATAACATCATCATCATTATCATGTTTAGATTAAATTATTATCATATTCCTAGTACCATATCATATTGAAAGTTTGTTTATAAATCCTGTATACGAGAAGAAAAAAAAAAAAAAAAAACAATATGAAATTTTTTAATCATCTAAGCATAATAAATTAATTTAACATAAGAATTTGATAAATATAAAGTATATTTAATACAAAAATGAAATGCAATTTCTTTTTTTGAAATTTTATATAAAATTTGGTGAGTGCATGAAAAATTTGCCTCGCAAAATGTTTTGATTCCATCGTCTTCCAACAATTTTCTGATGATGCAGTGGCCTTCGCAATATTTTATCTATCAGTATATGATCTATTGCATTATTTTGACGACCTTCAAATACTGAAAACAAAAAAAATATATATATATATATAAAAAATAAAAACTTTCATTTAAATTCTGGCTAATAATTTTTGATTGAATGAGCAGAAAATTCCGCACTTTATTCCTATTATTTTATCATCAACTATTTTTCAATTAATAGAATGCTATGCAAATTTAAGCTTTGTTAATTGATCTATACATACATATTAAAAAGAATAAGAGATTTAATTAACCAACCAAAGTCAGCATAATTACAAAATGCATTAATAATATCGATACTCGAGCAAGTGCTACATGATTTTTTATCAGTTATCAACCATTCCGGTAAGATTTCGTACCGGAAACCGGCAAATCGCTGCTTCCAAATTTGCATGCTATGTGATTCAATGAAAAGCGTCATGTTCACTTTGTTATTCATACATTTTTGAAAAAGCGATGCTGCATTTACTAAACGACTACTGTTTCCATCTGCAAATTATGAATTTATTAGGTGCATAAAATCTTGAAACATAAATTTACAATTTTCAGAGGATTCTCTTCCCTTTTCGAAAGAGTTAAGAAAAGCTATACCTAATATGTGATAAAATACTTTAACAGCTGGTATGAAGTGAATTTGTAGACAAATCCTTTCATCATTCATGTTACTCATTAAGAATCGAACATGCATTCCACCGATCGGATCATGCCATCGTAAACTGCCACTTGCACAAATTAAATTTACTCTTTGAATGATTTTCTCATTACTTCCACCACTAGAAAATCAAAAGTGTATTGATTCACCGAGTGATCAAACCATAAATCAATCAATTTGAACTAGTCGCAGCAGTGAGATCAACATGAATGTTTGATTTTCAGATCGGTTCAATATAAAGCTCAATAGAAGAATGACAAAACAATAGCAAGGTAACACTCACATTGAATATTATCAGCTTTTTCGTGAACTTTTACTGATAAATTTATTGCTAATGTTATTTCATCGGCATTTGCTATTTCGTTTGTATTCAAATGTATTCAACCACTAGTACATTAAATGACAAACCTTTTTTTACCTTCCCTTTTCTCTTAGTTTAAAACTTTAACTTCAAATCATTTTTTTTTTAATGCATTTAATGTTTTATTATCGTACCTTTAATCACATTATGCTGATTTCTTTAAATTAGGTTAAAAATAATAAAATGCATATGAACATAAAAAAGGATGGTTTTGTTTTTTAATATATACTTTTCAATTCATTTTTCATTTTTTCACTTTTAAAAACCAGTAATATTGCCGATATGATTGAATGTAATAAATCCAACAAATGATAAATGCATATCATTTTTATCAGATGTTCATTTTTTTTTTTTCGTTTCATAAACAAATAGCATTAATTTTATTAAATGATGGAATGAAAAGGGAAGGATTAATGCAAAAAGCAAAGGTCAATATTATAGAGTGTAACAATTGATGATAATAGTGTAAAGTCAACTGGGCGTAAAATAATAAAATGCATATGAAAAGGTTTATAAGACAAGGCTTTTATCAGTCATTCAAATCAAATCACAAAATTTTTTAATCGGTTTTTATGAAAAAAGAAAAAAAATTAAGGAAGTACTGCAAAAATAAAAAAAAAAAGTATAACTTTTTATCAAAGAAGCATCAACGGCCGATTAAATAACAACAATTAATATTCATTCATAGTTAGATATCAATCATTCTTTTGTTAACTTTTTTTAATTTTTTTTTTTCCTTTCTGCGAAGAGGGCTTCTCTTATTACAAACAATTATGTTTAATGATTCGTGCAACTATTTCACCGATTCAAAAAAAGGAAATTTTTTTTTTTTGAAAAAATAGTGCAGCGAGAATAATCTATGAAGAACTGATCTATTTTTATAACAGTAAATAAGACTGATAATTAATGCACTAACACTTACAACATAATTTATTGCTTCATCTTTACAGGAAGAAATATTGCTTCATCTTTACAGGAAGAAAAAAGAAAAAAGGAGTTGTAAGTAATTTAATGCGAACACATTTTTTTAATGAAATTAGTTTAACTTTTAACTGAATAATGTTTATTTAATAAGATTATATAGAACGTTCGAAGAAATTCTAGAAGTTTTATTCAGATCCTCATTCCCAATGATGAAAATCAAGAAAGAGTTTGCTAGCATCCATGAAATGCTTTTTCTTACTTTCCTTTATCATTTTTTTTTTTCGAAATCAAAAAAGCTTTCATTTTCACTAATTCATTCTTCTTTTAAGTGCGTCATTTATTAATCTATTATTTGAATTTTTACTCCTTTCAGATTTTATTATTTTGCAACTGTTAAATAATACGTCAGAACAATTAAATGTTGCTGAAATATCAAGTTAAATTAGCGAAATCAGGAATGTTGAATGTTTAGACAAAGAGAAATTATTAAATAAGTTTTTAAACATAAGTGTTTTTCGGCTAGACTCGATCAGTGAGGAAAAAATTTCAGAAAAAAGTTGAACCAAATTAT